>JAOVVI020018395.1:0-10367 GCA_028571085.2 Nepenthes alata
TCATGATGCGATTTGGGTCATTGTTGACCGGTTGACAAAATCTGCTCATTTTATAGCCATTCGGACTACGTACTCCCGTGATCATCTGGCACAGTTGTATATCAACGAGATCGTGAGATTGCATGGCGTGCCAGCATCGATTGTGTCCGATCGTGACCCACAGTTCATCTCTAAATTTTGAGAGAGCTTGCATTGGGAGTTAGGGACAAACCTAAAGTTTAGTACGGCGTATCATCCTCAGATGGATGGCATGTCTGAGTGGACGATCCAGATACTTGAGGATATGCTTCAGGCTTCGGTATTGGAGTTCCATGAGAATTGGGATGATTTTTTAAAGCTGGATGAGTTCGCTTATAACAACAGTTTCGAAGTGAGTATCGAAATGGCTCCCTTTGAGGCACTTTATGGTAGGAAGTGTCAATCTCCCATCCATTGGGAGGAGATTGGGGATAGGCGGTTGTTGGGCCCGGATGTTATTCGGGAGACGTCAGAAAAGATTGTGGTGGTTGTGAAAAAGTTGAAAGTCGCCCAGATTCAACAGAAAAGTTATGCTGATCAAAGGAGATCTGAGCTCAGATTTGAGGTTGGAGATTTTGTCTTCCTTAAGGTCTCGCTGTAGAATGGGATTTCCAGATTTGGCGTTAAAGGGAAGCTGAAGGCGCGTTTCATTGGACCGTTTGAGGTTCTTGAGCGAGTTGGCGAGGTGGCGTACCATCTAGCTTTGCCACCGAATTTGGCCGAGGTGCACAACGTCGTCCATGTTTCCATGTTAAGGAAGTACGTGTATGATCCATCTCATGTGATTGATTATGGTCCTTTGGCTATCAATGAGGATTTAGCTTATGTAGAGGAACCAGTAGAAATCTTAGACCGCAAGGACCAAATCTTGAGCTGCAAGACGATTCCTTTCGTGAAAGTTTTATAGATGAATCACTTCCGCGAGGAGGTGACATGGGAAAGAGAGGATGAAATTCGGGAAAAGCATCCCCATCTATTTTGAGGTATGTAACTTATTCAAGTTTTCAGATTCGTTAATTTTCAGGATAAAATTTCTATATGTGGGGGAGAGTTGTGAGGTTCCAGGTCTAAAAATATAATAAATACGAGGAAATCAATGTAATAATAATAAATACTAGATCTATTGAATGAATGAGTATGCGTATCGGAAGGAAAATCGGGTTGTGGACTGTTGCAGCGCTACAAGAGAATCGCGCCTGTTGTGCGCTCGAGCGCAAAAAGTAGTGCCTTCGAGCGCCAAAAACCAATAGCTCCCCCACCCACTAAGCGCCTGTGCGCGCTCGAGTGCTGGCCGGCAGCGAGGCCACGCTCGCCACTCGCTTGCCCGGCGCTCGAGCACCTCGACGGGTATAAAAACGTGACCTGCTTCGCAATTCTCCATTTTTTTCTCATTTCCAGAAAGTTTTGGAGAGGAAGAGCACCGGTTTTAGAGAGAAAAAGGAGGAGATCGAGGCGTAGAGTTCGAATCTGTCCGAGAGCCAGTTATAAAAGTGGTAGCACGTGTCGAGGCAAGTGTTCTCATACTCTCTAACTTTTCTCTTTCGATATTTTTCTGTTATCATCGGGTAGTTTTGTCTAGATACCCACACGAACCATGAAAAATGCAATACCCGTGACTTGAGACCAAAGATTGTGCAATTTATTATCCGATTTACTCACCGATCCGACCGGTGGAGTACCGCCAAACCCTAACCTACGGGAAATGGGGGTTTCCCATTTCCGCACCTTATTTTGTTAAATTGACCCTGAAATGTGAATCCCCATGTCCCAAATGCGTATATATGTCGGTCGCATGATCGATCTCGTACGTTTCGACCCGTTCGTGGCATCCGGGCCCTCTAAAAGGACGCTGTTACTATTCACCCGTGACAAAAAGGGAAAATTGCATGTTTCTACCTTCATAATACGTTGAAATGACTTTAAAATATGAATCCCCACATCCCAAAAGTAAATATGTGTTGACTGGATGTCTGATTCCGTTAGATTCGACCCATTTGCGGCGTCTGAGCCCTCTAAAAGTGGCCTGACACTGTTCACCCAAAATTTGAAGGTAAATGTGCATGCTTTAGCTCTCTTCAGTTGTGATGGAACTTATGGCTAAATGTTGTGTGAAAATTATAAGCTCTAAGAATGTGTAATTGTGCACCGGGAGCAAGGGAATGCGTCCCGGAGGCTTCTAAGGTGGTGTTGGACCAATGAAGGCAAGTAAAACCAAACTCTCTTGCGAATTGAACTTATTGGTTAAAAGATCTAAGCTCCAAATGAAATAAAGGAACCGAACAAGTAAATGGAAGGGAATCCACAAAGTGTATTATGATGGATTTGGTCTCCCGGATGGAGACATGTGATGGGAATGAGATTTTTCGATTGGAGAATGTATATGGCAAATGGTGGATTCTCCTTCAAATGATTAAGACTAATGTTGAAACTATGACCATGGATCATAGGAGTAGTACCCTCTAGCTTACCATGTACATCACGATAGGAATCGAAGGAATACTCCGACCGCTCCTGGGGGCGGGTGATGTTCAGGGTACGCTTTAGGATGTTACTGTGAAAGAACGAGGCTTGCCCTGGTCCCCGAGGGATATGGGGCGATTGAGATGGCCGAGTGCTGCATGCCTAAAAGATAGCCGATGGTCGAATGCTGCAGACCTAAATTGTAACCGATGGTCGAGTGCTGCAGACCTAAAATGTAGCCGGCCTTCGAATGTGTGGCAGTTACATTCCTTTCCTCATCCTCTCACATCGATGGTTAGTACGCCCTACTAGCTCGAGTCCGCAAAGATTGATGAAAGCAATGAAAATGAATGAACGTAACTAGAATAAACATGCGAACTAAATGATTCCAGATGTTTCCTCTCCTTGCATGCTTCCTTTTATTCAAGTTATATGATTCCCCTACCCAGTTACTGTCTTTCCTGTAAATTGCTATAGTTAGTGATGTATAATTTTATTTGTTAGGCTGTACGTTCACCCTTACTATATGACTTTCAGATGAGAACACATTGATACCCTTCGAGACAGAGTAGACCATAGAAGTGCGATAGACAGCTAATGTTACACTCAAGGCTCGGGACTAGGACTTAGCTGATTTTGTGTATGAAACAGAAACTTTGGTCATATTTTTGTAAACTGTATAAAATATATATGGTGATCGTTAATGATGTTTAGCATGAATGAATGATGGATCAGCCCCCGCTGTATATTGTGGTTTTAATGCTTCCGCAGGTCCTTTTCATTGTGGGCATGTTCGAGGTTCCTAGTTGGCATCCTTCCCCACCGGCATTATACTGGAGTTATAATGTCGGTGCCACCTCGGTAGAGATGGTGATTAGATCCTGCTTAGTGTGTTGAGTATTTGTGATTTTGTGGTGGATTGTTGTAGATTGTTGTGCAGAGTTGATTTACATGTGTTTGTATTTTGGCAAACGCTCGATTTATAAACGAAATTCTGCCCAATTTTGAACAGAAATTAATAATTGTAAGTAAGAATTCTAGTTTATTATTATCCTTGACGGAGGTTATTTAAGGATAATAACCCGATCCGTCACATACATGTAACTTAATTAACAATTAATCAAAGTAAAAATTATGTAAAATTACATAAATGTCTTGGGTGAATAGTAATTTTGCGGGTTTAGGGATCCGATTATGCAAAATGGGTCAAAACATGAAAAATCGGACACCCAATCGGTAAATAACTCTATTTAAGTTATGGGTTTTCGTTATCTAGGGACAAATCGAGCTTGGAACTCAAAATAAACGAGTAACGGAAGTCAGACACGGGTCTAGGGTTTCATTGCAGCTCGACCGCGTGAATCGAGGGGGAGATTGAACATTGAACGACAAGCAATTCATGCAAGGATCATGGGTTCCGTGATCTACTTATTTTGGGTGGGCAATGGAATGCAAATACCTGAAGGAATACGAATAAAAATCAAAAGAGATGACAAAAAGGGTACAAGTATACTTATCTTGACTCGATTTACCACTTCTCCAATTGGCTCGTGCTCAAAATCAGACCCGGGGACCTCGTTTTAGCTCTTTCTCTCTCTACTTAACGGCTCTCTCTCCTCTCCTTTCTTCCTCCTCGCTTTTGATTTTCCCAAACCTCTGATTTCCCTCCATTCCCCTCCATCTCATATAATAATAATAATAATTATTATTATTATTATTATCATCATTATATATATATATACATTTACCCATTTTTCTTTAAATCTCAAAGCCCAAATCAATACTCTGACGATCAAACGGGTACACTTCGGGATCTGGCCCAATAAATCTAAATATCCTCAAAAATATAATAATAATTAATTAATTAATTCCTTTTTTAAAAACCCAAGTTATTCAAAATAATAAATAAATCCAATTAAATCGAATAAAAACTAGGGATATTACATTTTTTTTCCACTTATAAAAATTTCGTCATCGAAATTAATGAATCCTAGGAATTAATTAAACTTATGTACCGCTGAGTAGATGGGGATACTTCTCCCGGATGTCGTCCCCTCTCTCTCACGTCGCCTCCTCGTGGGAGAGGTTCCTCCATAAAACTTTCACAAGAGGGATCGTCTTTGAGCGCAAAATTTGATCCTTACAATTTAAAATCTCCACTAACTCCTCCAAATATGATAAATCCTCATTGATAACCAAATGGCCATAATCAATCATGTGCGCCGAATCGTGGACGTACTTCCTCAACATCAATACATGAAAGACATTATGCCTCTCAGCCAAATTCATTAGCAACGCCAACTGATACACCACCTCTCCGATTTTCTCCTGAATCTCGGAAGGTCTACTAAAGTGTAGCCTCAACTTCCGTTTAACGCCAAACCTTGTGGTATCTTTCGACGGCGAAACTCTAAGAAACACAAAATCACCGACCTCAAATTGAAGCTCTGATCTTCTTCCGTGCGTATAGCTTTTTTGTCGACTCTGAGTAACCCTTAGCTTTTCAACAATCACCGCAATATTTTTTGATGTCTCGCTGATTATATCGGGCACCAAAAGTCATCTATCTCTAGTCTCCTACATACAGTGTCTCAAACGGAGCCATACCAATACTTGCCAGGAAGCTATTGTTGTACGCAAACTCCGCCAATGCTAGGTGATCATGCCAATATCCTTTAAACTCTATCATCGAGGCTCAAAGTTTATCCTCTAAAATCTGAATGCTCAGTTCTAACTAACCATTGGTTTGAGGATGATACGGCGTACTGAAATTCAGATTCATCCCTAACTTTAGATACAAACTCTCTCAAAATTTAGAGATGAAGCCTGGATCACGATCAGACACAATAGATACCTGCATACCGTATAGTTTAACAATCTTATTGATATACAGTTGTGTCAGATGATCACGGGAGTATATAGTCCGAATGGATATAAAATGTGCTGAATTTTTTAGCCTATCCACAATGACCCCAATTGCATCGTGATTCCTCGGAGTCCTAGGCAAACCAGAAACAAAGTCCATCGAAATATCCTCCCACTTTCAACTTGGGATAGGCAACGACTGTAACAATCTCGAAGGCTTCTTCCTCTCAACTTTTAGCTACTGACAAATGAAGCATCGCCCAATAAAGGCAACTATCTCCCTCCGCATGTTCCTCTACCAAAATATTTTTTTTAAATCTTGGTACATTTTATTGATCCCAGGGTGAATAGTGTACCTAGTTCGATGCACCTCCTTCATGATTTCTTCCTTAGACTCCTTATTATCAGGTATACATAGTCACTCCCGGAATCTCAAAACTCCATCAGTATGAACACTAAAATCAATTCAGAAATCCCTACCAAGATCACCAAAAATGTCCATAAGAAATGGATCATTAACCTGCCATTCCTTAATCTTCTGGAGGATCTCGAGCTGCACCTGTAGGAAAGATAAAATCATGCGATTTTCCTTGACATAACACTGGATGTGGAAAAATTTTAGGCAATCTAGCGTCTCCATCTACTTTATCTGCATTGTCGCCACCAAACTAGTCCGACAACTTAGAGTATCCGCAACTACATTCTCCTTTCCCAGCCGATACTGGATCTTAGAATTATAGTCCTTAAGGAACTCGATTTATCTCCGCTGCCTCATATTCAATTCCTTCTACAAAAATAGATACTTGAGGCTCTAATGATCGGAGTACACCAAAAATTTCTAACCGTATAAATAGTGCTTCCAAATCTTTAATGCAAATACTATAGCGGCAAACTCCAAATTCTGGGTCGGGTAGTTCTTCCTGTGGGCTTTCAATTGTCGAGACCCATAGGCAACCATCTTTCCATTCTACATCAAAACAAATCCGAGCCAGACCTTAAAGGCATCGCAATAAACCTCGAAACCACCAGAATCATCAGGAGAGTCAAAATCAGTGCTGAAGTCAACCGGTCCTTTAACTCTTGGAAGCTACGATCACATTCCTCAATCAATTCAAATCTTGCTTCCTTCTTCATCAACTGGGTAAGTGGCAAGGCAATACGAGAGAAATTCTCCACAAATTGACGATAGTAGCCAGCCATACCGAAAAACTACGAACCTCTATCACGGTCATCGGTTGATCCCAACTAATCACACCTTTGACCTTTTTTTGGATCTACCGAGACACCTCCATTTGAAATGACATAGCCCAGAAACAGAACCTCCTCTAGCCAGAGTTCGCATTTCTTCAACTTCGCGAATAATCGATGCTCCCTAAGGGTGTGGAGGAAAATCCTCAAATGCTCCGCATCACTCATCGAATAGATCAGGATGTCGTCGATGAAGGCCACTACAAGCTTAACCAAATAGGGCTCAAAGACCCGATTCATCAAATTTATAAATACTTCAGGAGTATTAGTCAACCCAAATGGTATAACAAAAAACTCATAATGGCCATATCTCATTCGAGATGTCATCTTTGCTACATCTTCTTGCTTAATTCAAAGCTGATGATACCCTAACAGAAGATTGCTATTTGAGAACACTCGGGTTCCTTGCAATTGATCGAAGGGATCATCAATCTGGGGCAATGGGTACTTATTATATATAGTGATCTTATTCAACTCACGATAATCCATACAAAGATGCAAAGTCCCATTCTTCTTCACGAATAGGACCGGAGCACCCCATGGCGAAATGTTGGGTCTAATAAAACCCATATCTTGCAAATCCTACAACTGTTGCTTCAACTCTTTCAACTTAGCAGGGGCCATGCGATAAGGGGTCCTCAAAATAGGTGCCGATCTTGTGACGAGATTAATTTCAAACTCAATCTCATGGTGTGGCGGTAGAGTAGATAGCTTATCTGGAAAAATATCCTCGAACTCACACACAATTGGAATCTCCTTTGCTGACAACTTATGGCTCTCCGCAACACTAGCGTAAGCCAGAAAGGCTTCACATCTGCTCCTCAATAGATGGAGAGCCTGGAGGGCAAAAATAAAGATAGATTCCTTCAATCTCCGGATTCCTTAAAAGTGAAAGGGCTCCCATTTTGGGATCGTAAAATCCACCATCTTGTGGAAACAATAAATAATTGTATGATATTTTGACAACAAATCACTACCCAAAATAACATCAAAATCATACAACTATTCACCTAAACAACACACTCAGGGTACGAAACATCAGTGATAATAGAAGATCCCGTGGGTATTGAAACAACCAAAAAGAATTCAAGAATCATAGGAGAGGATGCAATATGACAGGCAAACGGAGGTGAAACAAACAAATAGTAGACCCATAATTGAAAAGTATTGTACAAGAAGTGTCACAAATGGAGAGAATACCTTTAACCACATTATCTAATGCCTGCGCTTCACTTGCCGTCATTGCAAAGGCCTTTCCTTGGACGATGGGGTTAAGAGTGAGGGTCTTCTTCTGATGAGGGCATTCCTTGATCTTATGCCCGAACTGACTGCAATTGAAAAAGATGCCCGACAACTTATAACAGGGCTTGTTCTCGTGCATCTTCCCACAATGCCGACATAAGCTGGCCGAAGCTTGTGAAGATGATGCGGTCTGACTACCGTTATTTTGTGAATCTTGCTGCCTTATTCTCTTAGACAGTCTCTCAGAACTCATGCTCACTAAGTACAACATAATCAAAATAATAAGCAATATAATCAAACAAAATAGGGAATATGATAGGAGCAATATGTAAAGATGCATAATGATATGAAACATGATCAAATGTACTTTTTGGATTATGTTTATCCTTGCATACCAGGGCCAATAAGCCTTACTATCTAAAAGTGTGGGAGAACGAGGAAATCATCATAATACTCCACGTGATCTAAGGCCTACCTACGTACTTAACGTCCCACAGCAGATAGCATACCTATCACCCGGTACATGGGGCCAATAACAAATATGATGTTGTGAGCGGTATACCTATCACCAAATATACAAGGCCAATAAAATGCCACCATACCCTCCCGTGGTACAGAGGCAGCCCTCGTACTTCCACAGTAATATGTTAAGGTATTCCAAGGAATACCACCCGCTACAATACACGGCCAAGATAATCCTTGAGTTTTCACTGTAATATCAATGGCCTGTCAAGGGATATTACCCTATGAAATATAAATCCGTGTCCCTAGTTTTATGATTTCTTATGCTTTGAGGGAAGGTTCACCAAATTTCTTTCACATAATTCTCACTCCAAAAAACGAATCTTACATGTATCAAATTGTGGCATTCCCTTCATATAGTTGCAAATTTTTTTATTTCTTTTGGGTTTACATTTTCACATGATTTAAATTATATACATGTATATCGTAAAGTATGGAAAAAATAGAAACTCTTACCATCGTGAGCCCAAACTTGACTTTCAAGGCTTCTAGACGACATTTCCTTCACAATTAGTTAACAATCATATTTTTTGAAACATACAACTAATTATATGCAACATATGTAACTTACTTAACAATTAATCAAAGCAAAATAAATGCCTCGGGTGAGCAGTGACTTCGTGGGTTTAGGGGTTTGATTATGCAAAACGGAGCAAAATATAAAAAATTAGACACCCAATTGGTAAATAACCTTATTCAAAGTATGAGTTTTCATTATCTAGGGCCAAATCAAGCTTGGAACTCAAAATAAACGGGTAACAGAAGTTGGGCGCGGGCCTAGGGTTTCATCGCAGTTGGACCTGGCAAATCGAGGGGGAAACCAAAAATAAAACGACAAGCAATTCATGCAAGGATCATGGGTTCCGTGATATACTAGTTTTGGGTGGATACTAGAATAAAAATACTCGAGAGAGTACGAGTAAAAATTAAAAGATAGAACAAACAAGGTATGAGTGCACTTATCTCGACCCGATCTACCTTAACCCGATCTACCACTTTTCTTATTGGCTTATGCTCGAAATAGGATCCGGGGACCTCGTTTTTGCTCCTTCTCTCTACTCACCGGCTCTCTCTCTCTCCTCTCCTTTCTTCCTCCCCGCTTCTAATTTTCTCGAACCCCTGATTTCTCCCCTTCCCCTACTTCTCATGTTATTATGATATAAATATATATACATTTACCCCCTTTTTTAAATCTCAAAGCCTAAATATATACTCAGCCAACCGAATGGGTGTACTTTCGGATTTTAGAAGCTGCTCTTTCAGATTTTGCCCATTTGATATTTTCAGGCAGCTAAAATCTATTTATTTTGTTCTCTATTTTTATTTATTTATTTATTTATTTTGGCTCGGCCATTAGTTTTTTCTTTTAATTTGCCCCCTCCCAATTTTCATTCTCCGTCAATCATCGCTTGCCTTTTTAACTTATACTTGATATACCCGACCTTCATAGCCATTATTTTATAAATTGATATACTCCTGTTATGAATTTTCTTCCATTAATTTAATTTTATAAATAAAAAAACCTCGTAAATAAGTGGGAGATTAATTATTTTTCCAAATAAGTGGGTAAATGTTGCATGAAAAGTGAAGTTTAATTATCCCACAAATTAATATAGTTCATGATTCGTACCTGGATCAGACTTCGAACAGATTCGGATTCTTCTGGGTGGTTTAAACCGGCTCCGTTCACTGAGTACGAATCCTGTACACCACTAAAACGGACAAGAGCTCAGCGTTATCGGCGGAAAGTTGTCCCACCGAAAACACTCCGACGCTCAAGTCAGTAAGGCAGTCTCCAAAAGAATAAAACTGAAAAGAGGGTAAGAGAGAGGCAGAGTGTATATTTCCAAATGTAAGAGAGACGCGAGGCCTTTCTTGAATCTGGAAGGTGGGAAGGCAGAAAACGGTCGTGAGGGCTCGTTGGTTGCCTTAGAGGTTGTTTGAGGTTCTGAGAGTTTTGGTTGCAGAGAGCCTCAGAGCTCGCTTAGGACACTTAGGTTTTTCTCAGTATC
>JAOVVI020018396.1:0-10367 GCA_028571085.2 Nepenthes alata
AAACAACCCATTTGTCAGATGATGTGTTAGGACGGCAAAATTCTTGAAATAGGAAAAAGCACCTGAGCTGAATGGATAGTGACTTTCATTGTATTTGGCAGGCGTGGAACAAAGTTGGTCTGATTTTTGTTCAGCTGACTTTAAAGTTCTGATAAATTTGTCACCTCTTAAAAATACCGCTTCTAATGCTTTCATTCCAAACTGAATGAAAAGAACCTCTTAAAATACCACTTCTATTGCTTTCATCCCAAACTGAATGAAAAGAATATCTGGGAATCTGTTTGGCTGGGTTGCTGTACAAAGTCTTGGCTAAAGATTGAGAAGGTGATGGGGGGAGTTTGTTTGGGAAAATCAGAATGCCTTCAACAAGAGCAGTGTATTTTATTTGCAGTGTTGATAAATAAATTGTTGATGCAAGGCTGAAGGTTGGAAAACTAGGTTGGCTTGCTAACATGATATCAGAAGACACAATCATGTTGATTGGTGTTTTCTTATTTTCCCGATGAAGGATATGTGCTTTGCAGAGAGATGGGTTATGTGGTTTGAATCATTAGCTAAGTTCTTGGTGATTTCAAATGGGAACCCAAAGATTTTATTCCATCTTCTGAAGGGCTTCCCCGGGAGGATCTTCTTTCTCTGCTCCCATTCATATTTTAGTCAATGGTATGATAAATGGCACAACTTGAAGCACTTTTAGGGAGGTATTATAAGTACATAGTTACCACTAATATTTTGTTTTGACAGTTTCATAAATTATATACAAGTTTCTTATTAGAAAGTATTTTGAAATAGCTTTATTGAAATGATAGTATCATATAATAACTGATCGAAGTAGGTCATTAAATAAGTAAATAGAAAAATGAACACATAAAAAAGTTTCCTTCTTTTTAGCTTTCTTCCTGATACGGAAAAAGGATTTTACTTCTCCAACCTCTCTAATCTTACTTCCTTGTCTGAGTGAGGGGCAGCATTACCTTTTCAGTCAAGAGTATGACCTTCCTATTTCTTGCAAGAGCCTTTCTTTTCTGGTTGCAGACTAGACCAATTTTTAATCACATATTATGTTCCTAATATACATATATAAAAGTATTCACTATCCTAAAAATACTATATCCATTGGTCCAGCAAATATGAGGGGGCAGCACCCTGTTAGCCCCTTGTAACATCTGCCTTGAATATGACAGAGTATCTAGTCTCGTGGTAGTTTGATTAAACAGGACAAATGGCGTAACATGAGGGCTGCTGCTGGCCAAGGGTCCAGAGACAAGTTGAAAATGTTGAGGCTCGACTTGGATACACACGACCCAACACAGCGGAATAAAACCCAAATCCTCCGTCAACCGCCAGCAATCAAATTTGTGAGCACAAGGAACACAATAATGTACAATGTTTTTAACTTGGAAAACCTTTTTCAACCAAGAGAAAAATCACAGAAGAAACTTCGAAATAATCCACTATAAAAGTGTCAGTTACAAGAACCCTTTCCGAAATTCCTTCACTACAATCTCGAGTAAAGAATGGTTGATTATAACTCTCTCAATGCACCTAACAATCCATAAAGAGAAATACAACAAGAAATAAGAGCAATCAGACGAAATACACATTAGAAAACCGTTCTAGAATAACGTACTTGACCTTGGCGAAGAATGGAACTCAAATTGGATTTCAATCGGATGCTGAACCTTTTTCCCCTTCTCTTTTTCTCTTCTCCCTCTCTGTGCGGCGCTTATTGTATGAGAAATAATTTCGGAATAACCTAAAACCCGTCTGACGCATTTCATCTTGCAAACAGTGCTCAAGTGCCCCTCGGGCGCGGGCTCCCATGTTTTTGGTGCTCAGGCTTCCCCCACGAACCGCAATCCTTACACGAACCTCGCATGATTCTCCGATGACCATCTGTTTGTTGTTGGAACCTATAAGGAAGTGATCAAATCTAATAGAAAACACCCAAAGCAAAACCCAACCAGGATTTTCCTCTCACTCAGATGTTCAATGCGCAGAGTTCTACTTCTGCGCTTTCAGTTGCACATGATTCAGTAGCAGATCAAGTCAAGGATGATCCTGCAAAGGAGTTACCCGCTGCTAAGAATGGTTCAAGGTATCTGTTTTTCCTATCTACATTTGGCTTTTCATTTTTATTATTGATGTTAGTTGGCAGTTTTAGTGATTAACTTTGCTTAGTTATTCAATGTGCAAATATAAGCGTCTGCAGAGTGAACAGATGTTTTCTAAATGCTTAAAGTTGATGAACGATCAGTTGGGTTGTAAGTACTCTTGTGGAAATGAAACTTATGCTTAGCGCATGGAAAAAAAAGTAAGAGAGATATCTTGCTAGCTGGTAACTAAGAAAGAAGATATTGCAAATTCCTTCAACAAGGAACCCAGATTAAACCATGCGACTTTTGATCCCATGGTGATTGATGAGATGGGGCAAATTGATTACTTGAAGCTTTGTTCTTTAAGAGTGATGAAAGGCTTTTATGGATAAATAGCTTTAGAGGTTTGGGTTAGAAAGGAAGAGAATTGGCATGTGTCAGCAAATGCAAATATGGGGCAGAGGTTGGGCAATGGTGCACTGTCGCAGAGGATGGGGAATGTCACATTGAAAAAGTGAATTCAGCTTATGGTTGTGCAAAAGTTAATAAAGCATCCTCATTAGAAGCTAAGAGGAAAATGTATTCATCTCTGCATGATATTTGCACTGGCTTGACACCTCTGGCTGAGCGACTTCTAGACCTTTTTGGAATGAATTCCATATGGATTCTTATTTTTGTATGGTGCTTTTGTGGTGGAACTGGAAGAGACATTGAGATATTTTGCTTAGGAAGGCGCTGAATTTTTGGGAAGAAGATTATGCCTTGGTGGGGCCTGGACTCTTTTGGGTAGAAGTTTTCTTCCCAATTGGACTTTCAAAATTCTAGCAGGTTTCTCTAAATGACTGGACAATGATTTTCTGAAATAAAGAGGCAATTATCTTCTTGCAGTGGAAGTTTTAATGCATAAATTCACTTGACAGTGAGTTTTCTAGGTAGCAGTTCTCAGTGGTATCTCTAATATTTGTTGTTTCTGAAGGAGAGATTTTGAATACCTAAGAGCTTTCATTTTCTATCTAATTGCTCAGACTGTTGGGTTGTGCCTCTTCCTTTTGACTCTTGTCAGGTTGACCTCCCAATCAAAGATTTGTTGGTCGATAACTTGAAAAGGAGCATAAACCTTGAGATTTAAGTGTGTTATGTAAGATACCCCGTGCTATTGGTGATCCACTTTGATGGAGAGCCTTTTCGTCTTTGAAAGAAATGAGAGTCTCCACAATTTGAGAACCTTACATAGTGGAAGCCATAATGCTCTTTCCATGGGAGCCATGTTATCGATTAAGGAATGAGAACTATCAGTAAAGATATTCAGACTGAGAAACTTTGGTATGGCATCATAGCGATAAAATCAAAATTTGATTCACTGTCAACTTGCATTTTGTTGGACTTGTGTTTCTTTCCGCTTTGATTTCATATTTTGGTTCTGCACAACCTAAAATTGTTGTTCTAGCATCTTCTTCTTGATCTGGTGTCGACAAATTTGTGCCCTAAATTATTGGTTCTTGATTATGGTAAAGCCCAACAGATTTCTGGCATTATTGGTCCTCGATGGTTCGTAGAGTTCTTTTGGCTTCAGTTTCTAGCTCTGCTTCATTCATGACAGATTATCTCGGCTTTGACTTGGTGTGCAAATTCATTCTCAACTTTGATTTTTTTGAACTATTGAGTTGACTTTGGATTTTGCCATTAGTCTCCATCTTCAAGTTTTGATTTCTCTCTCTCTTCGTGCACGAGTGCTAGGCGACTCGAAGTCTAGATTTGGAATTCTTGTTTTTGGTGTATTACATGCGTATTAGTGGGTGTTTTGATTTCTCTCTCTTTGAATATCATTTTATGTGTGAGTTTTGTTTTCTTTCTGTTCAATTTGGTGCGAGTATTAGATTCTTTCTTCAATAGAGATTTGTCTCTCCACGTGGCTGTTCACTCCCTTTCTTTTGACTTCCTGTGGGTTGACTTAAGGAGGCTTGGATTCTATTCTTGAAGAATTTTGGTGCTATTTTATGGAAGTAAGGTTTGGATTCCTCTCAGTAATAATCTTTCGCCTTCTTTTCTATATAATGTTGAGAGAAAATTATATTGTTTGTTTTAATAGGAAGAAGAACGCCACCTAATAGTTTTAATTTAAAATATTTACCTAGGGAAAAAAGAAACTTTCGATTCATTTAAATGAATTATGTAAAGTTTTCATCGAGTCAAAGGAGATTAATTAATGGGAGAGTAAGGATGCTCCCATTATGTCTTAGTTGTGGGTTTAATTGATCCACATATGATAAATATTCATTAATCATTTACTGTTTCTAAGAAAATATGGGATTATCTCAAGGGTACTTATAACCAAGATAATAATACCCAAAATTTTCAATTGGAACTAGTGATTGATAACTACAAACATTTATTGAACAATTCTATATTGGAGTTTTTAATTTATGGAGAGAATATACCATAATAGTTCATTCAAATGTTCAAAGGTTGCACTTGTGGCACTACAAGAAGTTCATGTTGAGAGCCTGGGGGTTCAATTTACCGTGGAACAGAGACCAAAATTTTAAACTGCATAGGCTGAATTGTTAAATCATAATTGTTTCCCATCCTTGGATGCATGTTTCAGGGAATTTCTTCAAGAAGAGTAGTGTTTAGTCACAACTTTGGATGACAGAAGGTAGTGACTTCTAAAATAGTTAAAATGGCATATGCCGCTCAGGGAAAGAGAAAATTGGCACATGCCGCTTAGGGAAATAGAAAATTCAAGTATTATATTTAGTGCTACAACTGTAAAAAATTTGGACTTATTGCAAAGAATTGCAACATGAAATTCTGCAATTACTATAAGGAGGGGCACATCCTCAGAATTTACAATTTCATGGTTTCCACAGTACTCTCTAGCCTCCTTTAGCTGCTATCTAGGTTGTATCTACCAACGAAGAACTATTTGTAAGTACTCATTCACCTCTTCTCACGACTGAAATGGTGTAATGGATGATTGTGTTTGTTTTCTCTACCTTAGGCTTGCAAGATATGTGAAAATTGCTTACTGCTCCTAGTTTGGTTGATTTTGCTTCGTCAAATTATATGACTAATACATGACATTTGTAAATATGATGATGATCAGCATTTTCAAGTTGTTAATAACAGTTCTTTTCTAGTAATTGTGGTTGAAAATTTGGGCCCTTTATTTAACAATGTATTTGTATCACTAGAATTATCAACCAACTTGATTTTTGTTGGACGATTAGCTAATAGCAATCGTGAATTTTATGTTGATCATAATTGTTGTCTTGTGTAAGATCAAATGTCAGGAAAGGTGACCATACAGGGGCCTAAAATGGAATGTATATTTCCTCTCCAGTATTCTATTCTTCATATTACTTCTCTAACTTGTATTGTTGTTGCTAGTTACTAATGATAGTAATGTCTAGCGTAATAAGTTTGGATACACTAATTCTGTCATTTTGACTCATTTTATATAACATGGTTACTTAGTCAATAATGATTCATTTCCATCTCTTAATATGTTATTTGATTTCACTTTTTGTTTGTTAGCCCGCTTTCACAAGTTTTGAGATTATTTATATCAATATGTGGGGCATAAGTTCAATTAGTTCACACACTTTGTACAAACATTTTGTTGTGTTTATTTTGATGGCTATAATTGTTTCACTTAGGGCATACATTCAGCATTCAAAAGATGCGATATTTTTTATTTTTCAAGCTTTTACTGCTTTTCTTAAAACCAACTTTTCTATGTGTTTTAATATCTTATGCTTTGGATGTGGAGCAAATATATGTTTAGTGATTTTCAGGCTTATCTAAACACAAAGGGTATATTTTTCAATATATTGGTTCTTACATTTTGCAATAGAATGGGGTAACAAAGCATAATAACCGTCATAATTTAGACGTTACTTATATATTTTTGATCAAGTCTTCTGTGCTACTAAATTTTGGGTTAAAACCCTATCGACAATTATTTATTTGATTAATCGCTTGTCCTCATAAGTTTTACATTATGACTATTCGTATTCTCGTTTGTTTAGTGTTATCCTTAAGTCTCACTCTCTTCATGCATTTGTTTGTGTGTGTTTTGTTTGTTTGCTCTTTCCTAAACATCACAAGCTTGCTGCTCAAGCTACTAGGCGTGCATTCCTTGGGTGTAGTGCTGCTTATAAAGGGTTTGTGTGTTATAATGTCTATGTCAATAAGCTCCATATTTCTTGTAACTTGATCTTATTTGAAAAGCAATATTTTTTCAAATCTTATGTTATTTATGATTTCATTTCAGTCGATCTTTCTACTTTTGATGGCATGTTCTGTACAATTTTTCTACTTTTGATGGCATGTTCTGTACAATTGAACGATTTAAGCCAAGGATTGTGTATTAGCGACGTCGTCTATTGCTTCTTTCTAACACTAAACTGCTGCCCGTCTCCGTTGCTTTTGAACCTCAATGTCACCTCTCAGGCTTTTATTGCACAACGCATTGGACAACTCTGTATACCACTTTTCAACCTTAATCATACTCTCAGGCTTCTAGTCAAGTGTGTTGGCAGCAAGTTATGCAAGCAGAGCTTTAGGCTTTTTACGATAATCATACCTGGGATATCATATCTTGCCTTGATAAGGTAAAGCCTATTGAAGGTAAAACCTATTGCATGCAAATGGGTCTCTAGCTACGCTCCGATACTGTAGATGGATACTAGGCACGTCTTGTGCCTCTAAGGAATCAACAAGGATTTGGCCTTAACTATGATGAGACTTTTGCACCCATAGCTAAAATGACTACCATGCGAACTATTATTTCCTATAAAGATAGGTCTTTTTTGACAGATGGATGTGAAAAATATATTTCTACATTGGGATCTTAAGGAAGAAATCTACATGACTCCTCTAAACATGTTCACTTGCTTCACCTTGAGGTTTGTTGGTTGGAGAGATCTCTATATTGGCTAAAATAGGTTCACGTGCATGGTTTTTGAAATTTTGCACGTCTTCCTCTATTTCAAATCTACTCAAAGTCAATATGAATCCTCTTTCTTTCTGAAAAAAGACTACTTATGAAATTGTCATGCTCATAGATGAAAATACTATTATCGGTATCGAGCCCAATCATATCAGTTTGACTTTTTGGACAACATGTATTAATATCAAATATATTAGAAGTAAAAAAAAAATTTCAGTGAATTAGAAATTGGATAGCAAATATTAGATATATTGGATGATATTTTAAATATCATGATTTTGTTATGATATCAGAAAATATCTATATTAGGAGCCTAATAATATATATTTTGGGTATTAGATGATATTTCATCCCTAGGTTATGTTTCTTGGATATATGGATGATATCTCTATAACTAAATTTGATCATCAGTTAATTGCACAGTTACAACGATAGCTCAAGATTTCTTTTCATATGAAAGATCTGGATTTGTTATAGTATTTTCTTGGTATTGAAATACATCTTACTCTTATTGGCACATTTTTGCATCAGTATAAGTACCACTGGAGATTATTTTTTGGATTGTCTTTGGCTAAGAAACTTGGCTCTTACCCTTATTGAGGTTAATTTGAAGCTCGCATAGGAGGAGGAAGAATTAATATTTGATTCGTATATGTATAGGCAGTTACCTAGCAATTTGAACTATTTGGTAATTGCCAAGATGAATCTCTCCTTTTTTGTCCAGTAGGTTAGTCAACTTGTGGATGCACCTTGCCATTCACACTCGGTTGCAGTTCAACATATTGTCAATGTTGCTAAAGGCGTAGAGGGTGCTTGGGGTGTAGGTGTAAGGCATGGGTGCAAGACTGATGGAGGTGAGATGCCCATTTTAGAAATATTTATGTTAGATATTCTTATAATGAATTCCAAATTTTCAATTGTAAAATTAATAATTAAATAAGAAACAATAAAAAATATTTTTGATAATAAGAATTAACTTATAGTTTAACTACCAAAATAAGGATGGTAATTGGTAAGAACGCTTACTGCAAAAGCACAAAAATGATAAAATCCGTTAACATATTGAAAATATTGTTGGCAAAATAATGATGGAAAATAGTAGTATTTATCATCATCATTATTAAATAAAAGTTCATCTACTTCTCATTCATTAGCCTATAGGTTTAAATAATGATTTTATTTTTATTTGTGTCTTGAAATTATAATTTTTATCATTTATAAGCTCCAATGAAATAGCAGTAGAGGCACACATCATTCAAGGTTCACACTATTTTTAAAGTTAGTAGATGTGTAGTTTCATTTACTCCAATAACTTTAGTTAAAGAACTATTTTTTGAATAATCATCATCAAATATAAATTTACTATCGTCATTATAACTTCATCCATTTTTTTAATCAGTCACACATTTTTATTAATGTCATTTTTGTAAACATCAAGTTAGTATTAAAAACAATAATTAAATATAATGGTTAATATAAAAACAAATAATTTTTTTGAAAAAAATTATGAGGTGCGAAATGTCTGCACCTTGAGCCTTAAAAAATTGCTCATTTAGAGTCTAGATGTTCCTCTCTTATAATGAGCCCCGTTTATGTATGTTAAGGCACCGGACTTTGAGCCTTGAGCCCAAGAGGAGCCTCCTTTAACATCACAGCGTATTTTCCGTTTTATGAATTTTTTTTTATTGTTTTTCATGTATTTGTGCTAAACAAATACATCAAGTCCAAATCTGAAGTGATGCCATCATTACCACTGATTTGTATAGAAGGAGAGATCTTACCCGAGTCGGAACAAGTGGTTAGACGAAGGGTGTGGAAGATTGGGGGAAAGGAGGTTGTAGAGATCTTGATAAAATGAAAGGGAGCCACAGATGAGACAACACCTGGGGGCTTGGAGCCCCTTTACACTTTCAAGTTCAAATATCCTCACCTTGAGGGTAAGGTCTCTGAAGGAGGGAGCTTTGTTAGCTAACAAATAAGAATAACAAGCTGAAGAGGTTACTGGAGAAGAAAACCAGAATAAACCCTTGAAGGAAGACAAAAGCGCTGCAGTTGAACTCTAAAATTTGGGAATGAATTACCCAGTTAGTCGGCTTTCTTTGGAGATCTCTTCCCTTCTCGATATGGGAACACCATCTAACTTCTCAAATTTCTGAATTTTCTCACATTCTCATCTTCCTTCTTTGGAAGAAACCACACAACAGTAAGGAAATCTGATCCTTACATTATCATAGTGCATTCTCATATGTTGGAAAATTAATGGTTGCTTGATCACTTTAACTTGCCCACTTTTTGTGCACCAGATCTATTTGGTTTCTTTTCATGCTAGTGAAGACCGCCTGTCTTATTTCACTCAATAAAAGAAAAAAAAAGGATTCAGTATCCGGTGCCTTTGCAATTATCATTTACTGGTTGACCATCTAGAAGTGGTAGCCTAACATTCTGGGGTTTAGAAGTGAAGAAAAAGCAGAGGGGAGGGTAGCAAAGGCTGAATGAGATGTTGAGGATTATGTTTCAAACTTGCTTTTTGACAAAAAGGATGCAAATTTGCCATGAATGGGCATTTGCTACAGACAATTGCTGATGAAAACTGACATTTTGGGTTCTGGGATATCTTTTTCTCTGAGAGGCTGAAGGACAAAAAGAGAAAAATCTTAAAAGCGTCAAAGTTCAATAGAATTTTGTTGAATTCTTCTAATTGATTTCCTTTTGAGGTTGAGCGACCATATTTCAGGTTCATGAAGTTTACTGTCAATCTTATTTGAAGGTTGAGTTATTCAGTGCTTGTGAATATTGTTTCATTTGATTTAGATGGCGTTGAGGAGATGTTATGTTTTCATTCTAAAAATTTATCTTAAGAGTGCTTGTTCTCTTTTGATTGCTATTTTATCTTAAACCTTTAATGAGAATTAGTTTTTGGATATTTCTGGCTAACATGAAAAGAGAGGTTGTGAGAATGATTGATGTATTGAATTGATGTATGCTTGAGGACAAGCATGAGTCCGGTGTGGGGGAATTTGATAAGATGTTATTTTTCTATATTATTTGATATTATCTCCTTTGTTTTAGATTTATTTTGGTGATTAAATATGAAAATTAATGTTTGTTTTATTTTAGGAGATGAAAAGTAGAGATTGCATCAAATTGGGACTCTATTGATGATAATCACAAATTTTGGATAACGTGAAGAGATTGCTGTAGTAGATAAGGCTGATCACTTAAAGAGTTGAAGTTTAACTGGGAAACTTCTTATCCCTATCATGTAGGAGTTTGAATTTGAATTTGTTTTAGATAGACATCTTTACAAGTTAGAGTTA
>JAOVVI020018397.1:0-10365 GCA_028571085.2 Nepenthes alata
ACATGTCTGAGCGACAGAAGCCATGTGTGGACGACGGCTTAAGTCATTTCAAGAGCATGGCATTTAAGTCTATAATGTCTAGCCAGCTTATGTGTGTGTGTGTGTATATATATATATATATAACAAAGGGAGAGAGAAAAAAGATAAGATACAATTGTAATAAGGTTATCTTATTCCTTTACAAAAAAAGTTACAAGTATAAGAATAAAAAAAAAAATTCCAAAGGAGGATCATCATGAGGCTGAGAGGTTTTTGGTATAACACATTTGATCTGTGTCGAGCGCTAGCGTTCCTTGGATAAAATATGGAAATGGGAATGCTATGAGCCACCATCTTAATGATGTGTCAGTAAAGGCCAATACCATCCCAATACTTATGCTCCATCACCTGTCTGATGTCATTCGGATTGATGGATGTTCAAAGCTCACTCTCTAGCTTGAAGTTCTGATCACGTAGAAAAGCGTACTTCTACTTTGTCTTAGACAATTCGTGTTCGAGGTGAGAAACACGCTCCTCCAAGGCCAAAAACTTCTCTATTTTAATGTAACTGTGAAACAGACAGTCAGCAATGGAGACAAGACGATGAGCCAGTCGTTGAAGCTGTAAGAAAATAACAACTTAGAAACTATAAAACAAATAATAAATGAACCAAGGAGAGGCTCGGCCAATACCTCAGAGAAGCATAAGCTCCCTGATGGAGCATCACTCATGGGAACTTCCAAAGCTTCTTGGACCTTTGGCTCTAAGGGTTCTGCGGCGGCCACCTCAACTGCTTCACTGATTCCTTCAGTAAAAATATCCTCCTGGGCCTCAAGCGCTTGGGGTTTGTAACCAGATGTTCCAACTGCTGTCTCGGATGCTGCTTTTCCCTCAATCTTGGACATGGGGTCCTCCAAGTATGGCACGTCAGCCACCTCGGCTCGTCCTTCAGCCTCGTCTTCATCTCTGGCCTTGGACACTGGGGGTCGGAAGGTGCCACAGCAACCTCAGCATGAAGTTTCAGGACGACCACCTTTGAGATGCTGGCTTCTAGAACATCGACTTGGGGCACCTCCTCGGCCTCGATAGACTGAGTCTCATTGATCCAAGAAGTACTCTCGGCAAAGCTGGTAGGAAGATCAGGAAGGGGCTCTTCGGATAGAGATGGCAAAACGACCGGCATCCCATATGAGGCAAGGGTCGGAGTTGGGAAAGGAATGTCTTCAACTCCAGCCTCAATATCACCCATTGCAGCAGACCCCGAGGGCTCGCAGCCTTCATCTGGTTCGACGGTCCCAGACGTTTGGGCCGAGGAAGAAGCAGGAATTGGGTCCATTCTCACCGACGACCTCTTTCTCTTTACAAGTTGATCAATAGTGGCTTCATCGTCAGAGGAGGACCCAGGCAAGGCCTCTTTGCGCTCGAACGCCAGGGCCGAAGGCTCGCTTATTTGTAAAGGCCTTTGCTTTTTTTTCAGCTCCCTATTAGGAACCGATGGTGCTCGAGGCATGTTTGACCCCTCCAAAAGAGGCTCCCATTTGGCCTAAGCGAGAGACTCAGCCAGAAGCCATTGGTTCTTCTTATTTTCGTTGAAGTAGCTGGCTTTTTTCTTAATAAGGTTGGCCAATACTTCGATTGACTCCTTTTCGTGCTCTAGCACCTTAGTATTGAAAGACGCAGAAATTTGGTCCCATTCATTGGAGAGCTCCCATCCAGAGGGAGTTGTCAAAAAGAAGAACCGATCTTTCCATCTTTTGGTTGAGTTAGGGTTTCCTCCACTCAACACAAACTCATGATGGGAAGAGATTGAGATCCAATCTGCTCCATGATGAAATCTAAAAATTACTTTAACGGATTTGGAGTCTGAAACCAGGCCATGACTACGAGCAAAAATACACATAGATACTAAATACCTAATAGTGTTGGGTTGTAGTCTTGCAATCAGGATATAGAGAGCCGTCATAACTCTATATAGCTCTGGCACCATTGGAAATCTAAGCACTCATTTGAGATGAGTCTCATAAACAGTGATATATTCCTTTAGTGGAGAACAAGTTCTACCACTCTAGGCAAGAGATATATCAACGAGCTCGGAATCTTGTACTCGGCACGAAGGTAGTCGACGTTGTCCGATGTGAGAACTGACTGGATGTTGTTAGCTCCAAGAGCTATTAGGGAAGATTGCGAAACTTTGAAAGGAGGAAGAAGATGAAAGGGTTACAAGGAGAGCAAAGAACGGAAGGCTTTCAAAAAAGTGTGGGAATAAAGGGATTCAAACTATTTAAAACAAAGCCTTTCGAGTCGAAACGATGCCGTAGGAGGAAAATTTAAAAAGGCGCGCCTCATAATGATGGCGATACGTGTCAGCACCTTGTAGGTTGTGCAGCACATCAATTGTCCGAAGTCAGTAATGATGACTGGTACAATTCCAAGAATGGCATGAGACTCGAAGAAGCTCACATTTAATGCTGCTGCTAGCGGCATTGATGAAATCCATCAGACTATGAGCCTTCATCTGGACATTTAATGAAGCTCGTTGAACTGAGAGTCCTCATTCAGCTAGTTAATGAAATCCTTCGGACTAAGAACATGGGTTCGGACAACTGACTATCCTCGGACATCATATCGAAAAGCTAAATTTCAAGTCTCGCAGCATGGGGGTTAGTGATGGGTATAGTTGCTAACGGTCTGAGAGAAAAATCCAAAATGGAGACCCAATCGGCCCATATAGTCCAAAATTGGTGGATGAGCCTTTTGGTATTATCCGGGTAGTTTACTTCTTGAAGGAAGACGGAACCGACTTCGACCGACCAGAACCGACAGCTTCCTTCTCTTATCTAGTTCAACGAACTCGGTTGTCAGTTAGGAATTGCCGGCCGAACAACATCAACTTATCCATACGGACAGTTCTTCAAGCGGTTAGTTGGAAATGTCAACTGCCCCTAATCTATATATAAACCCCTCCTTTCCAACAGGAAAGGGCGACGACGACGCTCAACTAAAAAGTCTAAAAAGCTAAAAAAAGACAATCCGTATAGCATTTTTATAAGCATTCTCATATTTTTATAAGTGTACATCACAACAAATAAGGGCACATCAAGCCTAAAAATACTATACAATCTGTATAGTATTTTTTTAAGCCTAAAAATCCGATGCTCAACTAAGGCACTTCAAGCATACATGCTCTCTCTCATTAAGATACTTTTTGCTAAGCGCACGTCACAAAACTATTTTTATAAGCATTCTCCTTTACATACTCATTTTTCTTTTCACAAAGAACAATTAAAGATTTGATTGTCGAATGATATATTGGGGAGCGAGTCCTATCAATCCTTTGACCGTATATTTGTTGTGTTGCATAAGATCCAGATTCAGAGCATATAGAGATCGGAGCCGCATCAGACCGATTGGACAGCGTGAATTAGTTCTTGGCTCCCTAATTTGTATAGTAATCCGGATTCAAGGACGCATATCAGGAAATGAGTCTTTGCATTCATGCTTTAAGGAAGTCCCCTAAGTTTTTAGCCTTCGGCCTCATAAGGGCCGCTAGATATCATGACCAAGTTTTATAATTTGACCTCGTTAAGGCCGCTCGATAACATGATCGAGTATTATTGACCACCAAGTGGTGGTTCGAGGGGCAAGTGAATGAACATCACCTGATTTAGGGGCAGTTTAGGTCGTGCAATTTTATGAAATAATAAACAAGCATTCACATGAATAACAAATAATTATTTTATTAATAAAATGTAACATATTTTATAAGCATTCCAGATGATACAAACTAATTTTACCTAGCTACATGTACATTTATTGATAATATTTTTTTGAGGTGAGAGGCATTCCAAGTCCTAAGGACAAGTTTTCCATTATGGATGTGTAATTTATACGCATTGTTTCTGAGAATGGTTGAGGCAAGAAAAGGTCCTTTCCAGTTAGGTGAGAACTTGTTCCGGTTGGCATTTTTGTCGGTAGCTTCAATACTTCGTAGGACTAGGTCTTTTACTTTAAATTGGTATGCTTTCACCTTCTTGTTATAATATTGGGCAATTTATTGCTCATAAGTTGCTATTCGCAATCATGCCCTGTCCCGAGTTTCTTCAAGTAGATTAAGGTTTTTCTGGAGTTTTTGAGAATTGTTGAGTGAATCAAAACATTCGACCCGGAGACTGGGCAATCCGACCTCTATTGGGATGACATAATACAGATGGCAGCTTGTTCACCCATGAGCCCTCAGCATTTTCAAACTTCGTTTTTAAACCATGTAGTAGTATGCAGTTGGTAACCTCTACTTATCTGTTGTTTTGCGGGTAAGCAATGGAGATATGAACCAACCTTATCTTCAAATTAGTACAATATTTTGTGAACCTCTTACAAGTAAATTGGGTCCCATTGTCGGTTATTACGACTTCTGGCATGCCAAATCTACATACAATACTCTGACGGACGAACTCCGTTGCATTCTGCTTAGTGATCCGAGCCAGTGGGACGACCTTTACCCATTTCGTGAAATAGTCTATCCTGATAATCACGAACTTCCTTTGTCCGGACGCAACTGGAAGGGGTCCGAAGATATCGAGCCCCCATTGTGCAAATGGCCAAGCAGACTGTAAGGCTCGGAGCTCTGTATGTGGTTGATGTGTGGGGTTTCCATGGATATGGCAATTCTCATATTTTCGTACAAAATCCATGGCGTCGTGCTTGTCACTTTAGGTTAGAATTTTCATTATTTATAGGCTTCAATGGACTAGTTCTAGAGACATTTATCATTTAATGTTCACATTATTTTTAAATCTAGTATAATATTTAATCTCCTTTATTCAAACAATTTTAGCTGCAAATTTTTTTTTTGTTAAAAATCATCATCAAATGCATATTTTATTATCATTATAGTCTCCATCAATTCTTCTAATGAGTTATTCATTATTTTAATCAATTACAATTTTACAAGTACCAAGTTCATATTAAAAGTAATAATAAAATATAATAACTAATTTAATAAAGAAAAATATAATATATTTGTTTTAGAAAAAACTATAAGGTGCACTAGGCATATACCTTGATCCTCGACAAAAAGTGTGTGCATATCAAAATGAGTCTTGCCTAGATATGTTGGGAAACCAGGCATTGATCCCTAAGCCTAGGTGTGCCTTTAACAACACTGCTGTCTGTACATAAAACCACATATTGTTTATCGCAATGTCGAACGCTAATTACTACCTAAAAACAGACAGTAAATTCTAATCCATAATTGAGAATGCTCTTTGCTATCCATTAGCAAGAGTGCAGCGAGTAGATGCCCATAGAAAATAGAAAATTAAGTTTCAACATTTCAGTGTACCAGCAATCAATGTGAATTGGCTGCTGTGAACGTCTCATAGAGTTATATCATAAAAGTTATCCAATGGTTCAGGATCACCATAAAATGTCAGAGGCTCTGCCATATAACTAAAACTTAATAATTTCAAAGCGTTTCAAATGGGCTAGTAGACTGATTCACACCTCAATTTAAAGTCAGATAATCTAAAAGTTCTGACCTGAATGCCCAGTTTGATAGATGATTCAGCAAATTACTTCTGCAGGTTTGATACAGTAAATGCGGGATCCAAGATGCTGTACTTTCAGGCCATTATCCTCGCAACCCTTGAAGAAGATCAATTCATCCTCTTTACCAATTCTACGTCTCCAACACATTAAAAATGCTGGACAGGGCAATCCTGCCAGTTGTGTTTAAAGAGAACAAATCAACATGAATCTGCCATGGGATCTTGTTAATTAAAATTACAAAGAAAATTGGATGTACCAACACTCTCTTCATACTCAGAAGAAACCCCTGAACTCCATTTCGACTTGAAAGACTTGAGCAGAAAGGAGATGGTCTTTATCAAGTTCAAATATTGTTTCACATCTAAAAAGCCATAAAGAGTATGAGGAGTTAATCCTGGATGTGCCCAGGAAACAACATTATAACCACAATGTAAGCTTAAAATCTTATATACAACTCCATGCTCAAAACTATAAAAGGAGGGGGGGAAAAAAAATGAAGTAAAGGTGAAAATGTTCAACCAGGCAGTGGGCAGTTGGATAAACTGCAAACTACATGCACACATAGGTGCCATCTCCATAAGCAATATTGCTAAGTAAGCCAACCATATTTTCAGAGGATCAGTAACATGAAACTGCTTCATTTTCTGTTTGTGTCAGAATTCGATAAACAGCAAAAAAAAAGAGCATGGTGCAGTTACTGATACTGATAAAAAGAGAAACTGGTTGCAGCAGCACCTGAAATTTGAGAAGTTACTTTCATTTTGTGTCCAGTTGCCACTTCAAAATATGGAAATGCATATTTTTCAAGAAAGCAAAAGTTTGTAATCCTCTCAAATGACAGCAAAGTTTCCAGACGAAAAAATATGCTCTTGGGTACTCCCAAGGACAATTCAGCACAGAAAATTTCAGAAGCAACAACTGACTGAACAACCTGCAATAACATCAAAAAGTATCTCTAACCATTATAGATTCTGTATATTCCTATATGCAGTCTCTCAAAGGATATTTTGGACAAAATAATCAGTATGCATGCTTTCAATCCTTAATTAAATAAAGTTCCTGCCCTTGTAAATATTCTAGATTGTTACTGTGAATAGTTGGGCCATCTAAACTAGAGTAGAATATTATAGAAAACTCTGGAGGAGTGTAGAGATTTCTTCCTTTGTTAAAATCTAGATATTCTGGTAGAATATACTGTGAATGAGGAAGATAGTGGAGAATTCTAGAAAAACATTTAGGAGGAATATTCTAAGAGAAATCTAAAAGCTTAATCCTGACCATCTATGTGGGATGATCTTGGCCATTGATTAGGGAGGTGGATGGGAGAAGCTCTACTATGAAAAGGGGAGAGGGTTTCATTTGTAACAATCCAAGCAAAGAATTTTCAAGCAATACAATCTCTATATTCTTCTACACTCTCTTCTTTGTGTTTTTGAATTTGTTCCTTAGCACTTTTTTACTTCTAGGTCACTTAGCTTATGCTTAAGTGTGAGGATTCGATTATTTTAGTAGATCCAAGGTGGTAGTAACGCTAAGTGCTGTACGGGTGAACTAACTGAAAGTATCATCTCGTGACATGTGGAATTAAAGCCAAGTTACGAGAAGAATTGTAAGCATGTTTGGTGACAAAAGAAGGGTTGTCATCACTTCTGATGTTGTTGATGAGCACGGTCGAGACCATGCTGAGAGACGAAGGACTCGAACAAGGGGAGAAAACTCTCGAAGGACATTCTAGCTAGCCTCAATGCAATGGTAGCTAAAGTGGAGATTACAGTAAGCGACATTCATGAGCGCCTCGAGACCCTTGACTCTAATGTGGAGGAGCATGAAGATGCTGAAGGCTTGGCCAATATGTTCCAAGGAGCAATCAACTCCTTGGCCGACTCTTTAAAGGAGCAGATAGAGGAGTTTCGTGGCCTGATAATGGGGGAACTCCACTCTTTATGGGAGAAGGTCCACATGGTAGAGGCAGATCTACCCGTGTGCAAGGTGGCAATGGCAAATGGTGCAAAGGAGAGTAGCATTCCTAAAGTGAAGGTCTTGGAATCCCTAAAGTATACCGGTAAGTGTGACGCTAAAGAACTCGATGATTTTATTTGGTGCATGGAACGTTATTTAGATGCAATCCACATTAATGACGATGCCACAAAATTAAGTACTTGTACTCTATATCTTGAGCACGATGCCATGCTATGGTGGAGGAGGTGCCATGGTGACACTAAACAAGGTGCCTACAACCCTAGACACATGGAACGAGTCCAAAAGGGTACTCAAACGTCAGTTATATTCGAAGAAAGTTGAGGAGATGGCCATGAAAACGTTGCATGGCCATCAACACACCAGAGCCATCAAAGACTACATCAATGAGTATTCCACTTTGATGCTAAAGATCCCCTACATGACAGAAATGAATCGCCTATTCTATTTTATGGACAACTTAAAATAAGCACCCACGGGATCAATGCGGTTTTTAACTCGATCTCTACTAGGGTCAATGTGGAGACAGGCCAACGAAGCCTTTAAGATGCAGGACAAGCTAGAGAAAGGTTTGATGTTTACAGAGGCCAAGGTGAAGTTGAGGAGATGGCCATGAAAAAGTTGCATGGCCATCAACACACCAGAGCCATCAAAGACTACATCAATGAGTATTCCACTTTGATGCTAGAGATCCCTTACATGACAGAAAAGAATCGCCTACACTATTTTATGGACAACTTAAAATAAGCACCCACGGGATCAATGCGGTTCTTAAACTCGATCTCTACTAGGGTCAATGTGGAGACAAAGGCCAACGAAGCCTTTAAGGTGCAGGACAAGCTAGAGAAAGGTTTGATGTTTACAGAGGCCAAGGTGAATGGAGTGATCACCAAGGCATTGGTCGACATAGGAGCTTCACATAACTTTGTGGCCATAAGTGAAGCCACGAGGCTGGGACTACAATACACCAATGGGCTAGGCTGGATGAAGGTCATCAACTCTTCATCATAGCCTATCCTAGGTGTTACATGTGGTATTTCCATTTGCTTGGGAGAGTGGAAGGGCGCATCAATCTTATGTCATGCCCATCAAACGGGAGAAGGTAGGAGCTCGAATACTTTTGGCTCTCTAGTTCTCAAAGGGATCAGGAGGGGCAAAAAGTCATACTTGCTGGCAATAGAGGAGGAACGAAATGTGTAAAGCTCTCTTGAAGTATATTAAGGCATTGCTAGAGTGCTCGAAGAATTAAAGGAGGCGATGATAAACTTCTTTTGTTGCTTAGGACTTAACTGCTTTTTGTAGCTGGAACTAGTCGCCACACTGTCCGTCCAAATGATAAACTCACTTTCAAGCAAACATTGTCTCCGAACCTACAAGCAATGCATGATGGCAATCCTTTCCGTATTGTGTATGGGGTACTGCCTCTCAGTGTCATTCAGCATGCAACTCTTACAGACAATAGGATATTTACTTTATATAAGCACCCCACAGATGGCAAAGTCAGGAACATCCGGATGAAGTTCGAAAGATTTGGAGTAGTTGGGCAATGCAAGGATCGACTCCTCTATTGTGGCATGCTTCGAGTCCTCAAATGCATCCTGATAGGCTTGCTTCCACTCACAGGTTATCTTCTTTTTCAATAGATTTGTCAAAGGAGTGTCCCTTGCTAAATAGCCATAGATGAAATGCCTGTAGTAGTTCCCGAAGCCAAGGAATGACCATAGCTTGGGAATATTCTTAAGTGGCTCCCACTCTTGGATAGCCTATACCTTGTCCTTGTCCATGTAGATCTTTCCTCCCCGTATTTGATGTCCCAAGAACATCACCTTATCCTATACAAAAGAGCACTTATTCGGTTTAACATAGAGCTTGTTGTCACATAACACCTGGAAGACCTTCCTCAAATGCTCTACATGGTATTAAAGAGATTTGCTATACACCACGATGTCAAATAAGTATACCACAACAAATTTGTCCAAGAATGGGGTGGAAGAATTTGTTCATTAAGGAATAGAAAGTAGCCGGGGCATTAGTCAAGTCGAAAGCATGACTAAGAACTTGAAAGATCCATACCTCGTGATGCATGTTGTCTTCAGCTCATCTCCCTTTGCAATTGCCAGTACCCCAATTGCAAGTCTAGCTTGGAGAACTAGTGGACTCTCCCAAGTCAATCGAAAAAATCCTCCACCAATGGGATCGGGTACTTATTTTTTACAATCACATTGTTGAGTGCTCGATAGTCGATACACATACGAAGACTTCCATCATTCTTCTTTTGGAATAATGCTGGTGCATCAAAGGGAGCCTTAGAAGGCCAAATAAATCCTACGTCTAGCAACTTTTTAAGTTGTCTTCTCAACTCCTCCAACTCTGGTGGAACCCTACGATAGGTCCCCATAGCTGGCGGCTTGGCTCCAGCTCAATCAGATGGTCGACTTGGAGAATGTCACCGATGGGCTGCTCCCAAGTACAAACTTGGAGGTTAACTCATAATTGTACCCAAACCGTATATTTAACAACTCCAAACTTGTACAATATTGTGGAATTGTTACTGTGAATAATTAACTAATCTAAAATAGGTGAAATATTCTAGAAAAACTTTGGATAAGTGTAGAGATGTCTCCTTTTGTAAATATCTAGATATTATAGTAGAATATAGTAGAGTGAGAAAGATAGTGAAAAATTCTAAAGAGGACATTTAGGAGGAATATTTTAAGAGATTTAAAAGCTCAATCCTAATCATCCATGTAGATAATCTTAGTTATTTATTAAGGGGATGGATGAGAGAAGCTCCACTATAAAAAGGGGAGGGGACTTCATTTGTCACCAACCAAGCAATAAGTTCTCAGGCAATATAATCTA
>JAOVVI020018399.1:0-10364 GCA_028571085.2 Nepenthes alata
AGCGAGAAGAGAGAAGAAGTGGAGATTGGGGCTTCTGGGTTCGATTTGACTTTGAGTTAGTTAGAGAAGTGATAGATTAGGTCGAGGTAAGTATATTTATAATCTTTTCTTTCTCTTGTTGCAATTCTTGTTTGAATGACTCGGGTATTTTTATTCCGGTACCCACCCAAAACATGTATTTGTGGAACCCATAACTCTTGCATGATTTATTTGTTGTTTAAGTTCTAATTTGATGATTTCATGCAGTCCTTGCCCACCCTAAAACCCTAACCCTCGCTCGGACCCTATTTGTTCAATTATTTTGAGTTTTATACATGTTTTAGTATGATATTATGAAAACACATGATTTAGTTATGGATATTTACTAGTTGGGTATCCAATTTTACACATACGGGATCCTAATACCCGCACTAACACTGTTCTCCCACGCTGACACCATTCACCTGAGCTACTTTAGTATTTTCACATGATTTTATTTTGTTTAATTGACATCTAAATTATGAATAATTGTATATACTTAATTGTATATTTTAAAAAATATTATTGTTAATTATTTATGAATGATTATTCATCTAGAAGCTCTAAAGTCATATTTAGCCCGATGTGATAAAGAATTTTTTATTCTTTTAGGAATCATGTTAAATTATGTATATGTTTGAAGCTATCTAAAGACTTAAACTATAAGAGATTATTATCTGTATTTGTATATGAGAATTTTGTAAGATATGTAAAGTTTATGAGGGGACTCCACAATTTGATATATTTGACGACCCGTTCTCCAGGGAGTGAGAACATTGTATTTGAATTTTGTGGACCATCCCTTAAGAATAAGTAATTATGAAACTTAGACTACAGATTTATATTTTAGAAGGTAGTATCCCCTGATATGCCATTGATATTATAGTAAAAAGTTAAGGATTATCTTGACCTATATTATAATGGGTGATATTCCTTGACATGTCTTAGGATATTATAATGGTGAATTGAGAAATTGTCCTGGGCCATGGGGTATGTTATGGTGGCATAAGAATATAAAATATTCACCCAATATATCCAAGATTATAGGTATATTGTCTATCACAGGACGTTAAATTCAATGTACGTGGGTAAACCTTAGATCATGTGAAGTAATATGATCATTGTTTTGATTTGACTACTTCGTTAGCTAGTGAGACCCACTGGCCTTGGTCTGAAAAGATATTAAATATTTCTGCATATTTTAAAACTTAAAGGAATCAAAGATAAAATGTAAAAAGTTAGTTATAATTCGAAAACATATTTAATAATGTTTCATATTATGCATCATGCAGCATACTTCTACTCTCTTAATTTTGATTTATTTGAGTATTCTACTTATGTCTTTACTATATTGTCCATTGCTAAATATTTGGCTCACCCATTATTATTTTTCTTACCTTCAGATAAGCACGTACTAATGCCCGATGAAACGGAGTAGTATCTAGAAGTTGGCTAGGTTCAGACTTGAAGATCTAATTGGAGGATTTGTATTTTATGATTTTATATAGATATATAGAGACTTATAAATTTTAATATATTTAATGATGTATATTCCTTGTATGGATGATAGCATGACATAGTAGATTCCACTGTATGTATGGATGATAGTATATGCTTCTGTAGGATTGTGATGGTTTATTTTAGGTACATAGAGGCATCTTTCTCTGCCTGATGTTGTGTTCAAATACATAGTATTGGGGCCACGATTTGATGTGGCTTTTGGATCTTATGTTGGTTAGTTTGAGGTTAACTTGATGTGTTGGTTCTTGATTTAGATTGATTTTTATTTGTTGTACAGGCTTGTTGTACATGTATTTGTATAGTTTGACGTGTCTATTTCAGCTGGACCCTTACCGGTTTTTGATTTGGACACGGTATGTCACAGTTGGTATCAGAGAGAAAGAGATACCTTAAGTTTGATTTGAATTTTATATGGAAGCTTAGGTTAGAACAAGATTGACTGAATAAGTTGATGTAGACTTAGGACAATTAAGTTAGATTAGATAGTTCTAATTATCTTGGTTGGCTAGTTTAGGCTTGATCAGTTTTTGGTTGAGGTCCTCACGCTTGTAAATTGCTAAGATATAAGGATCAAGTATGACGAATAAGGTGGGATTGATGGCTCGAGGTCAGTATAACTTAGAATCAATTCTAGTGTAGCTAATCCAAGGATGTCGATTTGTGATCATTTTAGTAATGATTAAGTACCTAAACTTTTGAGGTAGTTTGGATCCTATAGAGGTTAAGGTATGTATCTTGAGAATTAAGATAATGTTTACGGTGATCCAATATTCAGAAGAAGATAAGGTGATGTTGTCCATGCAAATAAAAGGTGAAGTCGACCTTGGGTGGTTGACGTAAAATGAGTCATGGGTTTTGAGGATAAAGAGATATCTTAGGATATGTTCGTGAATACTCTGTAGATGACTATTTTGCCAGAATGAAAATTTATGGAGTATGTTTCAATTGTGGATAGTTCAATTGTATAATTAAGGTTTGTCTGTATTTCAAGGGTTGGATAGTGGAGAAGTTTGGTGCTTGGGATCGAGGTTTTACGGTGATAGCTTAAGTATAGGGGTGCTGTCTACTGTGGTGGAAGGTAAGACTCTTGAATTTTAACATTTCAGTGTATGTGTTATTTTGGATTTTGAATCGATATTCTCATATGTGTTTCCTAAGCTGATAGTAATCTGAGGATTGTGGGGTTTTCCTTAGATATATTGATATCTTTGGGATTTTCTTATATTTATAGCTCCTGTGTAACTTAGCTGTCTGAAATAAATTAATGGATACAAAATTATAAGTTAATTTTAGTGAACAAGTAAATGATTAATCAGAGTAGCGCAACAGTAGTGTGTTGGCCCATGGCCTAGAGATTTCAATATAAGATTGAGGATCCAAGTAAATTGATTATTTTTGAGGCGTAGGATGGACTGAAGTGGAAGTTCATTAGTTCGTTCCAAGTTTTGAATTAAGTCGGGAAACAACCAATAAATTTGAGTTACATCCAAATTTGTGGGTTATCATGAAGTCTTACTTACTTCGATGGTTGAAGAAATAAGTACATGATCGAATTAAGCCTTGTGGGAGATTAGAAATTTATATTGTAATAAGGTTCCAATCTAAATTTAGATAGAAAATATTTGGTGTTGGGAATTAGGATAATTTAATTGGTTAAGGCTTTCTAGGATAAGTAATTTAATCAAGGAAGTGATTTAGGAACCCGAAGAAGACATCTAGAAGGATTTTTCCTCCGATTATTAAATTTTGATGTTTGTTAAATTTTAAGAAAAAAATTTTTATAAGTGAGGGAGAATGTAATATATCAAACTTTTTTACTCGATTTAATTAGAATTATTTATTATGTTGGGTAATTTGGGTGTGATAAAAATAATTAAATATTATAAAATATTGAAAGACATTTGGATTAGTTGGGTTGGCACCCGAAGTGTGCCTGTGATATCGCCCGAGTATTGATTTTGATTTTGAAATAAAATAAAAAATAATAATAATACAAAAAAGGGCCAAAGGGGAAGCAGGGGGTTTCACGAAGAGAGAGAGAGAGGGAGAAGATAGAAGAAGTGGAGATCGGGGCTTTCGGATCCGATTTTGATTTCAAGCTAATTGGAGAAGTGATAGATCAGGTCAATACAAGTACATTTATACCATTTTCTTTTTCTTGTTATAATTTTAGTTCGAATCACTTTGGTATTTTCATTTCGGTACCCACCCAAAGCATATATTTTGTGGAACCCATGAGCTTTACATGATTTATTTGTTATTTGATATCCAATTTGATGATTTCACGCGGTCCTTGCGAGCCCCAAAACCCTAACTTGTGCCCAGACCCTATTTGTTCGATTATTTTGAGTTTTATACATGTTTTAGTATGAGATTATGAAAACTCATGACTTAGTTATTGATATTTACAAGTTAGGTATTCGATTTTAGACATACGGGTTCCTAATACCTACACTGACATTGTTCATCCACGCTGGCACTGTTCACCCGAGCTACTTTGATATTTTTGCATGATTTTGTATTGTCTAATTGACATCTAAATTATAAATAATTATATATAATTAATTGTATATTTCAAAAAATATTATTGTTAACCATTTGTGAATGATTATTGATCCGAAAATTCTAAAGTCATATTTGGCCCGATGTGATAAGGAATTTCTGATTCTTCCTAGTATCAAGTTAAATTATGCAGATGTTTGAATCATATGAAGAGTTAAACCATGAGAAATAATTATCTATATTTGTATATGATAATTTTATAAGATATGCAAAGTTTATAAAGGGACTATACAATTTGATATATTTGACGACCCATTCTTCAGGGAGTGAGAACTTTGTATTTGAATTTGGTGGACCAACCCTTAAGAATAAGTAATTATGAAATCTGGACCATAGATTATCCCCTGACATGCCATGGATATTAAAGTAAAAATTCATAGATTATCCTAATCGTGTATTATAACGGCTGATATTCCTTGACATATCTTAGGATATTACAGTGATGAATCGAGGAATTGTCCTAAGCCACGAGGTATGCTATGGTGGCATAAGAATATGGACTATTGGCCCAGTATATCTGGGATTATAAGTATACCATCCACTACGGGACGTTAAATTCAAAGTACGTGGGTAGGCCTTAGATCATGTGAAGTAATATGATCATTTTCTCGATTTGATTACTCTGTCAGCTGATGAGGCCTAGCCCAGATCCGAAAAGATAATAAAGATTTCTATATATTTCAGAATCTAAATGAATCAAAGATAAAACATGAAAAGTTATTTATATTTTAAAAATATATTTGGTCGTGTTTTATGTTATGCATCATGCATCATAATTTTACTCTATTCCTTTTGATTTATTTGAGTATTCTACTTATGTGTTTGCTATATTATATTTTATTGAATATTTGGCTCACTCATTACTATTTTTTTACCTTTAGATGAGCACGCATTGATACCTGATGAGATGGAATAGTATCTAGAAGTGGGCTAGGCTCAAAATGGAAGATCTAATTGGAGGATTTGTATTTTGTGATTTTGTATACATATGGAGACTTGTAAATTTGAATGGATTTGATGATGTATATTCCTTGTATGGACAATAGTATGACATAATAAATTTCGTTGTATGTATGGATGATAGTATACGCTTTCATAGGATTGTAATGGTTTGTTTCAAGTACCTAGTGGCATCTTTCTCTACAAGATGTAGTGCTCGGATACACAACATTGGGGGCACGATTTGATGTGACTTTTGGATCCCGTGTTGGTTAGTTTGAGATTGTCTGGATGTGTTGGTTCTTGATTTAGATGGATTTTTATTTGCTATACAGGCTTGTTGTAGAGGTGTTTATATAGTCCGATGTCTGTATTATAGCCGGATCCTTTTTGAATTCCGATTTGGATACAGTACGTCACAATATTCATTGTATCTAAATGTTGTGTTTTAGTTTAATATAGTGCCGGATGATGGATGTAAAGTAATCAAGTTGTGGTCAATGTTTTATAAGATGGAGTTGTGGTATTATGGGGTTTGGTATCGATTATTGTGTCGTGATGGTGTTGGACAGATCTTTGTAAGGAGGATTGTTGTCATGATGACTTGAAATGGATTTGTGTTAGGCAGGTAAACGTTGCGATATGACCAAGTGATGCTAGGATCTTTTAGCTTCATTTATGTATAAGTCATGGATGTAATTTCTCCCACAGGTTGTTGATATTGAATGTTGTTTTAGTATTGAAGGTATCTTTCCTTACTTAAGGTCCAGCATCATATTATTTGGATCGGTGTTGGAGTCATTGATGTTGTATCATGTTTTTTAAACCTAAATTTATTATTATTTATTTATACTGATGTCAGTTGATGGTGTTTTATGTCCAATAATTTTTATTCAGTTTTTTGGTTAATTATTTATGATTAAGTATCATGACGGATTTGGGACGTGGTCCATCACATTATAAGCATATACTATTGGTTCTTCAAAAATTGTGAGATATAGTCCAATGCTTTTTGTTAATCCATCCATATGCACACCCACTTATAAGTAAAAGTTAACGTAGCTTGTCATCCAATGTCATATATTCCAGGAATAATACAACAAATATTACAACTACATCACAGAATGAAGAAATCTCAGCCTTTACATATTTAATATGTCCAACACGAAGCCCCAATAATATTTGAACAAAATCAATTGAGCAATGATTTGATTTCACATCAAAATGAGGGAGATTTAAGATGCATCAATTTCATTTTATTACATTTAGTTTAGCTAGAATACACCAACCCAAATGAAAGGAACTTTGATTGACGCTCACATTTGCACCATTGAAAAACATTACTTATTTTTAGGTGTAATTGGATTGAGTTCGAATATGAACAAACTTGGTACTACATAGCCTTGATTATTAAATCTAAGCTCTTAAACGTGGATTGGCTCAATAAGAAGCATCTTAACGTAATCTTTCATGGCTTGGCCAACAACTGTATAATTATCTGAATCCTTGTATACGGCCTCCACTGAACGGAAGAAGTTGAGAATACGAACTAACAAAGTCATTGGTACAATAGTTGGTCCAAGAATCTCCTCTGTTATGTCCATCCATGCATTATCTATTAGCTTATAAATTTCTTCAATAGCTTTCTCCTTTGAGCTTCGATATTCTTTCATATAGCATTTCACAATATTGGCAACATATTCTCTATCTCGTTCAAGCTGCAAATTTGACGATATATTGCACAAGGAATCAACATCATTGAATGATTGGAGACCAATGCAAAAATATTGTTTTTGTTGCTCGTACCATGACATCCATCTCAAAATGAAATAAAATTATACTCACACCAATTGCAAAATTTTAATTGTTAGAGTACTCTTAGGGAAGATGTACCTCATAGTCGCTTATATCTTGTATGACCCTCCCAATTATGCAAGCAGCTTTCATAGACTTGAAGTTTTTATAAATGCTTTCAAGAGATTCCTTTGTTGTAATTTCTCCCATGCCAATAAAAGAAGCAAATAACACATTCGGGACAGCACTACATGCAATGCCATTCTCTAAACGCTCTTCATATGTTGGGATATGTTTCTCATAGACCCATCTTGCTTCTTGTAAGTATGCTTGTGATAAAGATTTTAGTTGTAAAGGAAAAAACCAAATTGGAACTACTTTGCATAGTTTTGATACTCTAACCAGGAAAATAGATGGAAACATAAACAATGTATGAACCTCTATACATAGAGTCATATATCTAGCAAAACCTCAAAAACTATTACTATATATATATATATTTTATGGATTTTCCATACTTCGTCTCGTGTGTAGTCTACACAAAATGTTCTCCCTTCCTTTGCCAGATCTTGCTCAATCTCCTCCAAAGTTTCTAAAATAAATTGATAGATAATTTTCATGTAATCGGGAAGCTCATTTTTATAACTAATGTCCAACCTGAAATTCCACCAAGAAGCCAGATTAACAAATCAATTCCATGAGATATCAATCAATGACATATGTAAACACCTCACTAACCTTTGAATTGCTTCTGTAAAAAGTTCAAGCTCTTCAATTGTGGCAGTGCAGTTATCATATGTATCATCAATCAAGGAGAAAATTTTGAATAGTTGGATAAATACTATCCTACCTCTGGAGTACCTCGGCTCATAATATATTGCCAATGAAAAGAAATAGGCTTCTACTACACGATCTCTTGCATATGGCAGTTTATTAATAATATGGGAACCTCTCCACCACCTAATTCATTTATGAGATTAAATTAGAATACTAATGATAGTCACAGTTAGATATAGAGCAAGCTTAGTGAGTTAAATTACAAAAATTATGTACCTCAGAAGATCACGGAGCTCTTTCTTGTGCAACGATTGAAGTAAGTTGAAATCTAACTTTGCGAACTTTAGCAAAGTTGTGTTATGGGAGGGATTATGCTCATACATGGAGATGTACCATCTTGACTCTAGCCTTTCCACGCTCTTATAGATGGGGTCCTTCAATGCATGTGTAATTTCTACTGCTAAGGGATTATTAGATTGGATAGCTACTGATTTGAGGTGAAATGTTGTAAATTTAAGTGCTTCATTCAAAATTTCTTCTCCATGCACTTTGAGATGTGAAGCCTCGTACAAGCTTAACATGCCCATAATATCTCCAGTTATGGACTCCTTGAAATTTCCTTTTTCATCTCTAAAATTTTTAAATATATCTAGTTCAGCAAAAAAAAAAATTGTATAAATTTCTCAGCAATATACATTAATAAAAAATGTACAAAATTTGTTGCAATCAAATTCTTTAAATCTCATAGAACAAGTCATGGAGAGACAATTGATATATATGATATCCTAGTTTCCAACAAATGGACAATAAAGCATTGGCGAGAAATTTTTGTTTCATTTTGGTTAAGTTAAGAGGAAAAGGAAAAGTAATAACAAAAAAAGTTTGGTACAACTGAGGTAATAAATTACAATATAAAATCCTTTATAATTTAAAAAATATTACAATAAATGAGTAAAATGAATGAAGTGGATTCCAAAAAGGTAAGGCCACTTTATGGGAGTAAAATATTTGATATTGTTTTTGTCGAAACAAAGTTATGAAATATATTTAAATCATTCTCTATAAGTTCAAAAGTAGTTATCCTATTTTCTATCTAGGATCCTAGTAGAAGTAAAGATCTTAAAAAATTGCTAAAGAAGAATAACATAAAATATAAAGAAATATAGTGAAAATCTTCATAGTAATTTTAGAGTTTGTGTGTCATGTATATCTAATTATTTTTTTTATACTATCTAATAAATTTTTTCATGAACTATATTTTAAAAATGACATGTTGAATTGATTTACCTATCTATACTCGTGTGATTATGAAGAAAATATCATAATGTAAGGAGAAAATGCAGGGAGAAAAAGAGAGCATTAAAAGAAATGATATCTACAACATTATGGGTACATAAAAAGAAAAATAGATAGACATACCGGTTGACACATAAAATCCACATTGTCTTAATAGACGAAATCGTAGAGAAGAATGATAGAGATCATCATCCTCATAGGTGTGACCATGATATATTTCTTGTAAAGCATTCGCAACTTCTTTCTCAAAATGGTATGCTACCCCGAGGCGCTTGAGGCAATCGATGAACTGAAGTTGTTTTGAGGTCATATGGGCTTCAAACTCCCGTTTTATTTCCTCTTTTAGCTCCTCCACCTGCTTCACCTTTTGAGCTTGGGTTGCCTGATCAATGAAACAAAGAATTGCTTGTCCTCATAGGTAAAAACACTATTTTAAACTTTTTTTCATTCCAATTCAAGCTAATTATGTATATATACGTATGTATATCTTTTAGGCTATATTAGCTCAAAGTCTACGTATATTGTAATTATAATAAAACCAAATTACATGATTATCTATTCTTAACATATACTTATATGTAGTCAATGCAAAAAATTAGAAAATTTGAGCTTCCAGTGATACTTTTCAATCATTCATTATATAAATTTGCAATATGTTATCATAATATTATTAATTTCTTTAAATGTGGCTAAGTGTAGTATAATTCAAAATATAGTTCATATATAGTCTCTATAATTATTGTATTTTAATAGCTTTACCTCATCATCTGGAACGTAATCGAGAAAAAAGTCACCCCAAATATCAGGATGAAATTTCACAATAGCACCGATTTCAGGTTCAGTATCGTTTGATGACGAAGCTATTAGGCTTTTTGATGTTTGAGTGAGGATACTGTCGATGGAAAGATATTCCATTTCGATTAATATGTGAATGATGGAATGCAGGATTTTAGGTTTTTGATTGGTTGAAATTGTAGGTAAGGATTTCAATCCAATGGCATGTATTTATAGGTTGGAACAGTAAACTATTTACATTGAGAATGATTGTGTTCACGGTTAAACTATTTCAATAATTTTCTTTACACAAATTTTCTCAATAAATGGGCCCAACAACAAATTGTCCTATTTAGCAAGCATAAGCTGCCAGTCCAATCAATGAAAATTGAGATCTTATTTTTTTAAATTAGAAATAAGACTCCACTTTTTTACTGTAATTATTTGATTGAATTTAAATGGTTAAAATTTATAAATAAAAAAATATTAAATATAATTATAATTTTAAAATATAATATTAATATCTATTAAATATTAAATCTAAAATTAATATAAATAATTTTTTTAGAGTTTATTATCTAATATTTATATTTTATTTATTGAATTTTTAAATCAAATAGTCTAGATAAGAGTGAGTGTAATCTTATTTATCCTTATGAGAAATAGAATCCCTGCATACTAGT
>JAOVVI020018400.1:0-10364 GCA_028571085.2 Nepenthes alata
TACCAAGGATTTTAAATGTTATGTCATATATAAGAAAGTATTAAAATGTTATTGAATGAGTATGCACACATGATAATCATACGATGAGAGGTTGAGATTTGGTCACACACAAATGACCCATTTGATAAATAATTAAGATGAGTTTACTATATTTTACAGTTTAGCTTAGTGTCTAAGGTAAAGTTTACCATCCATCTATTGAACTTGTCATAAGCTAAGCTTGAGATCCTAGCTATTTTGAGAAAAAAAAGAAAGAATGTTTGAACATGATACAGGTATTATATTTGTCTAATCTAAAATTGATTTGATAATGATTATAAAAAAATAATATATTTTTTTAGGAAAGAGAAAGTATCATGGCATATATTAATAATAATCAGTGGTAAACGATCAATAAAAAAATATGATGAATAGACTATTAATTTCTACCTTATAAGACATTTGATGTAAAATTTACATTAATGATACCATTAATGCTTTGCAAAATTTCAAAGTTAGTGATAGCTATTTCAATGTACTTACTATGGTCAATGATGATATATAGGATATGCCTTTAAAAAAAATAGCAGTTTAGATTAGAGAAATTTGAATTAAAGAGAAATATTATATTTATTTTTCATGGGTACATATATTCAAATGTTAATCAAATATATCAAATTATTAAAAGCTAATAATACAAAGTAATCAAAGAATGTTCATCAAGTTCTTTCATATGTAATAGATAAGTATGGGTTGTCATTATTTTTTTTTTAAATTTAAAATTAATAAAAAGTAGGTGTTAAAATAATATTTTAATATATTATATTAGTTTTAATCATTTATACTATATGATAAATCTCAATAACTATGAAAATAGAAATTTAAAATTATCTTAACAAATTAAATTTGATCTCCAATCGCTTGAAATAATGTCAAAAGACAGTTTAGCTAATTAAATAGCCGACAAAATATTCAATTAGAAGGGTCAGAGAGTCGCTGCACCTGTACCATTGCATGTCGCGATCGGCCGTGGTGCGATTCACGAGCAGCGGGGTCTACCCTCGTTGTCACTGAACACCGGCGGTTTCAGCCTTCTTATCCAATTCTCTTTCGTTTGATCGGAGCCGACTTACGAGCAATCAGTATCATGTCGTACAAAAATTGCCAAAAATAAAGGAAACGGCAGATAAACTATAATGGAGGAGAAAATTATTTACCGTGGGTCCACTTGACGGATTACTAATCGGCTTCCGAGTCAAACAGCACAACCATTTTTTTATGATTGTATGTCACAAAACGTTTCAGATCTCTTTCTCCCAGACTTTGATGCTCTGTCCTTTGTTCTGCGTCTTTCCTGCGACGTGGGGTTGGTTCTATTTGTGGAGCTTTCGTGGAGATTGAGGAAAACCCATTAGGAAAAAAGCTCATCGCTTACTTATAACTTTTTCGGTAAGTAAATTTATATTCAATGATTTGTTACTCAGACTCTGGTGAAAATAAGATTGTTTCTTATCTGGGCTCGGTTCACAATTCAGGAGATTCAACTGGATCAGGCTCCTTGATTTGTAATTTTCTGGTTTTATCACTGCATGCACAATTTTTTATTTTGTGGTGCATTTTCAATACCCTGTCCCCAGTTTTGTGGGATTAAACGGATTACCAATTTTTATTCTATAATTCGTCTTGTTTTATCCAACTCTTAGTGAGTTTTGTGTTCTGCTATTTCAAGGCTATATCGAAGTCCATGTAGGAACTATTCATCCTTTTCCCTTAAAATTTTTTGTTTTTTGCTTCAAGCATTTTTATGTTGTTGAATTTTCTGTCCCCTTTTCCGGGAACAAATAACTCGAACTGTAAATAAATGTAGCTTCCTTTTATACTTACTGCTATTAATTCCTATTTGGTTTTGAAAGTTCTGCTGTACTAATTATCAGAGCATGTGAAATTTTGAAAGAAGAAATTAGCCCTTTTTATCGTAGAAATTTTGATTTATCCAACAATCACTGAATATTACTGGAACTTGTGGACTGTTTCCTTGACAAAAATATGAAATAAAGTGTATGATACTGTGATTCATATCATCATCTGCTGTTCATTTGATACTTTTGAAACTCGTGCAAAATTCCACGGTCTTTACACATTTTCAAGTCCGCCTTTTTCTTTTAAATTCTTGTTATTTTTACTTTCTTGACTGTGAAATGGTAATTTTTTGTTTAGAATACGTTACTTTGGGTTAATAGAGTATATGTTCTAGCATCAATTTACACTGTTTTGCTGATTTCAGAACTTGGCATGGTTGGGATTCATTGAACCACACTTGAGCTTCTATTTTACTGGGTTGGTTTCAGCATATTGTATTAAGCTTTTGGGTTGAAAATGAGAACAGTTGCTCGTTCTGTATATCAAATTCAACCAATTTTAAGGCGATGGAGAGATATTTATGCCAGTGGACTTGGATGGAGGAATCATTTGGTAAATGAAGCATTGAGTTATGGACACAATCCCATCAACAATGTGCCAATTGGTAGATTTAATCATATGTCTTCCATGTTTTTAAAGGCTCTGTTGCTAGATGCAGCACGAGTATCTAATGGAGGTTTGTCTTTCCAATCTGGTTTTCGTGGCTTTACTGGTTTTCTTCATTGCTGTTGGAAACAGAGCAATCGATAGTTGAAGACTGATATGCATACCTATCTATGCACAAGAGCACCAGACTTCTTCTTGATATTTTTATTATGTTTTATAGGTTCTTGTGCTGTGGTTTCATGACAGATGTGAATAAAGCAGGACCCTTTCTGGAGTATGACAGAAGGATTGCTGCTGGTGAACTATTGGATGGTGATAGCCGTCAGGTATGAGTAACTGATGAGATCCGTACTGTTGCATGTGTATTGAACGTTTGTAGCTATATCAACCCAGTTGGTCACTTCTCGTAACTCCAATAATTTCTATATCTTGTAAAATGTGCTTGTTCTGATTTGTGTGTCTCGAAACATGTAGTGACTGTTAGGTATTCTGATTCCAGAGTGTAAAGCGTATTGTTATATCGGTATAAGAACTGACGAAGTTCCTTCTTTGATCATAAGCAATCAATATTTTATGCATCAATCTTCTGGTAGATGTAATGCAGCCATATAATCTGGGGAACATTCATTGAAAATAAGGTTCTTCACTTTTTTTATCATATTGTATTGAAAGTATGTTCAACTGTTAAAAAGGAAATTGGAATATTGTCCTCAATGCTTACTAAATAGATCTTGTATTATAATTACTAAAAAGGAAATTGGAATATTGTCCTCAAGCCTATTGTTATATCAATATTCTGTCTGAAGTGGTATTATGATTAAGTGATATCCTGAATTTTTTATTGCAGCTAGTCACCTTGAGGGAACTTCAAAGGCTCTATGATGAGCTCGTTGAGAATGCTGACAAATGCGGATTGGATCGCTATGCAACCTCTAAAAAAGAGGAGAGGTACAAAGGTCTTTTTCTTCTTGTTTCTGGCTAGTTAGTTTCCTTACCCTCTACCAAACAACCAAATAGGTGGTTGTTTACATATTACTTTTAGTCTGCTACTCACTGTTTGTTGTTTTATTACAGAAGTAGGTGGTTATGGTCCCGTTTCATACCACAATCTTTCTACGCCCCAGTAAAAGGATTATACCTTTATGGAGGAGTTGGAACTGGGAAAACTATGTTGATGGACTTATTCTTTGAGCAATTGTAAGTTTGATATTCAATTGTTTTATCTGTTCAGGAATATAAATATAGTTGGGATTTGTAGGAACTTTCCCTAAATTCTTTCACTCAGACTGGGTAAATTTGGCTTTCTCCTGTGCTTGTAACCTTATTTTTTGGGGTCTTTTTTCTTAAAAAACAAATATAATATCGACTTGTCCAGGCCTTGCAATTGGAGGAAAAAGAGGATTCATTTTCATGATTTCATGTTGAATGTCCACAGCCGCTTACAAGTAAGTGAGAGATCCCTCTTTTTCCATGAATTAGGTCATAGCCTTTGGTGAGTGATACTGAGCTAATGTACACATCTTACACATTTGTTACTGCCCCCCCCCCTGAAAGAAAAATCATTTGGTAGGACAAAATTCTGCAGGAATTTACTGTGTATGCAGATGTTTGGTGCTATTGCATGGGATGGTTACTTTCCACTGAGCATACCCATCATTTTGATATAGTTTCAAGCATTATGCATTAGTTTTATTTAGCTAAGGACCATTTGTTGTGTTTTTTATTTGCCTTTCCACCAAGGATGTGACTTCATATAACCTGAGTTGTGTTATTTATTTATTTATTTATTTATTGGGTTCTTTATTTGCCTTTCCACCTAAGGATGTGACTTCATATAATCAGAGTCCATCTCATGAATGATAATCTTAGTTTAGGTGGTGGTGTAGAATACGAGCACCAGATTCTAGCTCAAATCTTGTTTGTTTACAGAGACACAAAGGTTTGCAAGATCCGCTGGAAGTTGTAGCATCAGAGATATCAGATGAATCGGTTTTGTTATGCCTTGATGAATTCATGGTATGCTACCCACAACATAACATTTCATGACCTTATAGCTGATTACTTTTTCTATACTTACAATTGTGAATTTGTGATCCTTGTTTTCCATGGTCTTCTCTAGGTGACTGATGTAGCTGATGCATTGATACTCAATCGCCTGTTTAGACACCTATTCAGCAATGGTGTTGTAAGCAATATTAGTGTTCAATTTTCAATTTAAACTCGATCTTTAAAACTTATCCTCCTGTGCAGAGAAACTAATTAGTCATCTATATCTGATTGCTGTGTTGCATAGGTTCTTGTTGTAACTTCAAATCGTGCTCCAGATAACTTATATGAAGGTGGGTTGCAGAGGGATCTGTTTTTACCCTTCATCGCTACTTTGAAGGTGATAACAGTGACTTAGTCTATTTTAACTTTCCTTGAATTTAGCTGCATCTTTCCTTGAACATTGTTTCATAAGTTCTGTATATGAATCTCATCTCTCAAGTAAAATAGTTCAGCCATCATTTCATAAGATGTGGGATATGAAGTTTTTGCTGTTATAGTTACTTGATAATCATTCTTCAAAGAAGATTTTGTATAATTTTCTTGATGTATTATATTAATTCGGGAAAGTTTTTATGTAGGAGAGATGTGTTGTTCATGAAATTGGTTCATCAGTGGACTACCGGAAATTGACCTCGGTACATCATGCTGTCTATTTTGTGGGAACATATACTCTATCATTGGCTAATTTGTGATTGTTATGTTTACATTTTAATTGCAGGCTGAGGAAGGATTTTATTTCATTGGAAAGGATCTGTCAAGTCTTCTTGAGGCTCAGTTTCAACAGCTAATTGGAGAAAGTAAAGCTCATCCTCGGGAGGTAGAAGTAGTTATGGGAAGGACATTAAAGGTATATTCCAAATAAATGTCTTTTTTTATAAACCCAAAAATATGATTATGAGAAGTAAGCGTTTATTACGTATATCAATGATTAGGGTAAAAGTCCACAAGCCTTTTCTCAAGGTGTGATAAAAGGATGTTCCTGGACCAACAACCCGTTTTCTTATTATTTCCATAGGTTCCATTAGGTGCCAATGGATGTGCATATTTCCCTTTTGAGGAACTCTGTGACAGACCACTTGGTGCTGCAGACTATTTTGGATTGTTTAGTAAGTTAGATGTTCCCCCCTTTTTTTTCCTTTAAACTTTTATTCTTTTTACATGTTTGTTTGGTTCAGTTAGTTCTGTTTAATTTTAGTTGAACTCCTTGAACAGTAGGTGCCCCATTTGGACATTATACACAGCCGAAATCACTTTGCTGTGGTGTTAGTGATTTGAAAATGGAAAAGAACATAAAGAAATACTATCGAATTCTGAAATTTTATCCTTTTCACTATTTTATTCTTCTTTGTCCTCCATCTCTTCACTGTCATTATGAAGTTTTTACAGACTCGGTATTCCTTGTAGCCAAAAAAGAAAAAAAAAGATATGTTTTTTAAAGATGTCATATGCTTCATTTTCTAATAAACATGAGTGACACTTGCACTAAAAACGGTCCTTGTCGCAAACAATGTTAGTTATTTGTTTGTGAGTTCATTCGCCGGTGTTTGTTTGATGCGTAAAGAAACTAAGGAATTGAAGTCTCAATGATGTCCTAAAAGATGTTTGGCTGATTTATCTCAAATTCACTTAGGAAATCCAATGCCATCAAAGAAGGTGATGTAATTATTTTGAAAATTGAAAAACTTGGAAATTCTATTTTCTAGTATGAATTAATCATTTTATGCTTAATATGCACATACAAAATAGCAAGAATGCAAACGGAGGAAGTGTTGATGAGAATGAAAGGAATGGGAAACTCTTCTCTGCAATCTATTGATTTCAAATCACTGTTGCCATATGGAGTTTTCTTATTGAAATGAGTGACCAAACCAAACCAAACTGATTTTTGAGGGGTTTCACTTTCATTTTCGAAGTTAAATTTATGGGGATGAGATGAAAGGAATGGGAATCTCTTCTCTACTATCCAGTTGGTTTCAAGCAACCATTGTCATAACGAGTTTGTTTATTGAAATCAGTGATCTAAGGCAAATGAACTGAGTTTGGGGGGTTTCATTTTCATTTTAAAATCAATTGGATACATTTAGGTTTTCAAATTCACTTAACTGATGAACTATGGTTTAATTTTGGTTTTGGCCAGCAACAGAGCATCACTGAACAATATGATTATTCATTTCTTTTTCCTTTTTTCTTGTTTCACCTGGTGCAATGGATTTCAATGAGGCTGGAGGGAACAGTTGCCATTTTTTGATTAGGCATAGTGGTTTTTTTGGCTGGTTGCTTGTAACCAATTCATACCGGTTTTATTTTATCATACGATAAGACTCCTTTCTTTCATATTTGTTTGTGTGTTGGCATCACTTTACTGAACTTTTGGAGAAATATGTTGAAATGCTATCACATATAGTTCGATTATATATAAAGAATCCATTCCTTTTTTGGCAGAGAAATTCCATACTCTGGCATTGGAAGGTGTACCGATTTTTGGGCTTCACAATAGGACCGCAGCATATCGGTTTGTCACACTAATTGATGTTCGTCTCATTTCTTTGTTGCACCATTATTGATCAGATCAGTTTGTTGGGTTGCCATCTTTTCATTGTGTTAGCTAAATTTGGAAATGATTACTTCAACTTGATAGTGATCATTCTATGAGCTGGATGATGTCCGATTTAGGCACATAACATATTTAGAATATTTTTTAATGTCCAAATGAAATCTACCTGTTAATCCTAGTCTTGTGCTGGCATATGAGTTATGTATTGCATCATATAATTTGGCTACTGTTGCCAAATCTGTGCAAGTCTTGGCCCTCTACGGATGACATTTTTGAAAATATTTTCAGTGGTTCTGATGGGTTTTAGAGCCACTAAGCACTTGTGGTATTTTTCAAAATAATGTGTTGCCATAGCTGAAGAAGCAAATATGGACCCGGAATCAGGATTAGGATTCAACGCTAACCAACTCATGTTGGCTAGCAGGTTGCCTATGCTAACAACGATTGTCTTTTGTGGGTTTTTTTGCCCTTGTTAGATAGGCAAGTCGAGCTTGTAGAGTTTTTTTTCTTTTGGGGGGTTTGCATGACTAATAACCATCACAGGGGAGCAGGGTTCAGACTTGAACTTGTCTCCAGTACAGATCTATAGGGATCAAGCACTAACTGCATTATGCAACTGATTTTCGGTGCTTCACAAAGCTCGGTTTGCAGCTCTGTAGCTTTTGGGCTTGCTTTGGCAACTTGTATCCCATCATGTTTTAGCCATTAGATTCACAGCAAGCATTCATGTTCGCAGCTTTTTTGGTATAAAAGCTTTATTTTAAGGAGAAAACAAATTTTGAAATGAAAAAACAAAGGCAGAGTGAGAGAGAGAGAAGATAAGGAGCTGATGCATGTCAACATGTTTTTGATTTAGGTCATGTATGAAAGCAAGGCCAGATTATTGTGTTCAGCGGAGGGGAGTCCCCATGAGCTATTCGAAAGGATTGTGACTGTATCGGATGCACAGCATATGGCACCACGAACCTCATCGAGATCAAGGAAAAGCGACGACCTTGACCTTTGTGTGGACGATGAATTGGGATTTGCCAAGGAACGCACCATTAGTAGGTATGCATACAACTATCCCATATAAACCGGTGACTCTTGAAGTACCAAATGAAGCAGTTTCCCATTTCATTAGTATATGTATATCAGTTGGCTTTGGTTTTTGAAAGCGGAGATCATCATATCCTCTTTGCCAATGTGCCTGTGCAGATTGACTGAAATGAATAGTAAAGAATACCTAGAACAACACGCTGCCATGCGAGAAGAAAAGGGCCTTTCTCAGGAAGACAGCTAAGGAGAACACCATAGAAGCATAACATCAGCTGGAGTCATTCTAACAACCAAATAAACATTGTGCTGCCTGCGGACGCGGTAAGTTCGCATAGCATAAGAATCAGCTCACCCAGCGATCTAGTGCCCTGGTGGGAGATGATTATAATCGAAACTAAATATTTACCCCCTGTTCATTTTTTTCTCTGGTGTGTATAGTTCCATTCTTAGGTGGCATCGATGGAACATTTCTACCTTAATTTTGAGATTTTCCTGACTTAGAGGATCATAGTTGTATACATGGGCCCTGAGGTTTTCGGAAGTTAGGCCAGTTATCTATGGACGACAGAAATGTCTTGTTTTTTCAATAATTTCTGATCTCGATGGACCTATGAGCAAAATTTGAAGCTGAATGAAATTCTGACTATTTATCATTGGAGAAAGAACAAATGGATTCCTCGATTTTTAGATATCAATATAAATTAACTTTAGTCATGATATTGTTTACAAGTCATTTTTCAAATATAATTGAAGGCGGAAAAAAGGAAGATTTTGTAGGACTCTCCTTAACAAATGAGTTAATTATTTATGGCATTCTGTCACTACTTGTGGATGTTACTTTTGTTACATTTATGTGATTGAGGGGTTCCCCCCCCCCCCTACTTGGAATACTAATTTGGATTTCATTATCATGCATATTACTAAATTTGTACATGATTTTTCGAAATGAAAGTAAGGTGAGATCTTATCTTTATGATGTGTCTTTCGTTTCACAGATTCTCCTACCGACCTCACAATTTCCACCCTTCTTATCTTTATTCCCTCCCAATTCATAAAACCTACAAATTTATACGTTGTTCTCATGCAGTACGGCCGAGTCAGTTACTTTTGATATCAGATGCCCTAAAGTTTATATTTTTGATATATATGTATAAGCAACTGGTGACATGATTTCTATACGCAGCTTGATCGTAAATTATTGAAGTATGTATGGCCAAATCAATTAATGAAGGGAAATTCTCATTTATCGTTAGAAGCCTTCAATGATTGTATTTTACTGCAGTGAATAATAATAATAATACGACATTTTAACGGTAGTTTGTATCTCATTGTTAAATCTCAAGCACTTTCAAGGGTATGTGTCGTCGTTAAAAAACATTCAATCACGAGAGTAATACCAACAATTGTGAGAGTGATTCCCACCGTTGGATATTATTGCGAGAGCATTGTTTGTCGTTAAAAATACCTACAGGCATTGAATACATACAGTTGAGATAGTTTATAATTTATCATCGTTATAAATTATCATTATATAAATTTATAATTATACCTGTTCATATAGTATAATTTTTATTTATGAAATCTAAGTATCAATTAGCTAACAATCATATAAAGTTAAAATTTACTAATACAATCCATAGATGTATAAAACAAGGCATTCATTTGTTCATTATAATATAAAAAAGTTCACAGTACATATTCATTTTGTCGAAATATAAAAGTTCATCATCTACCAATCTTTGCTGGAAGCTAGAGTTCCCACATCTACCTTCGTTACTTCTCTAGTCATACGAGTCTAACTAATCCTGTTGTCAATTGAATTCTTTGAATAGATGAAATGAAAATGTCAAAATGCAGAGACTCCAAATGGTATTGATGGGTTCACCCATGACGCGAGCCAATCCAACCGTGACAAGGGTCAATTTGGCAGCCAATCCATTAGCCAGTGAGGCCCAACGCAAAAGCAAAGCTCAAAAATCATCCAACCAACCCATCTACTGCGTACAGGCTTATGGAGGACCAACGGCCTAATTTCAGAGGATAGATTTTGCAGTTCCACCAATTGTAAAAACTTTGTATATATGAAGTTGTTTTTTATGCTAAATGAATTCTCGATTTCTTCAAGACGTTTCTTATTGTCCATTTTTGTAGATTTGTGTTGAACTACTTAATTAAACTAGTTTCTTTATAATTATTTACAACAATACTAGTTATAACA
>JAOVVI020018401.1:0-10364 GCA_028571085.2 Nepenthes alata
GATGTAGAGCGTAGTAGGTTCGGTTTTCTCAAATGGAGCAAGATTAAAGAGTAAGAAGAATGCCCTTCTCTCAAGTAGAATGGCTCCAACAATATCAGAAAAGGCTCTGGACGTCTTCAGGTTTCAAAAACATAAGATATGTATTTATAGAGTGTGCAAAAAATTATTCAAAATTTTTGCCCGTTGCTGGCGTGCTCGAACGGTTAGCGAGCACAAGGCGAGCGGGAACTATTCTGGATTTTGGGCTCGAGCGGGTATCGAGCGTACGGCAAGCGGGGGCTATTATGGATTTTGAGCTCGAGGGGGTATCGAGCGCCCGGCGAGCGGGGGCATTCCGATTTTTGGGCTCGAGCGGGATCAGGCGAGAAGCAGGCACGGTACATATGTTGATCCGAGAATAAGAAGCCACTGGAATGTGTTGATGCAGCACTTAAACGAAGCATAACCCGACAAAAAAAATTACATACGGTCACAGAATATGCCAATCATAAAAATGACCCTAACAAAAAGGACCAATAAACCGGTGCTAATACTCCTCGGTCATAATCAAAAGAACCTCCATTTACTAAGGAACCAACTCCAGGAAAGGCATAGACAGGCAGCAAAAAATGGTCCCTGTTGCCATGGAGCTACACGATCTCCCTTAAGATTGCAGTAGAAAATTTGTGTCCGTGGAAACAATCTGCAGGCAGGTTTGCCTCAAGATGCCTTGAAACATGACCTTCCATTCCACTAACAACCACTGGAGAGTCAAAACCAATCTACAAGGCAAACCTCATTTAAAGGTGAAAATAAATTTTTTTTGGTCATGCCAAGGCCACAAACAGTTAGTGAAGAACTATTATTTTGATCATGTTGCTCGTTAAGCCAATTGTGCACAGCTTAAAAGCCAACTTAGTACAGCAGCACACTTCTTGATTACAAGTCCACCTTAGTTTTCCAAATATTATGAATGTTGAAGTAGTTTGAAAAGGTAAAGTGGGAGTGCCAAGGATAAGAGAGCCCTTGAGTTCATTCCTTACGATATCTTCACAAAAATAGATACAGAATTGACTTCAGAATTCATATAATTAAGTGAATCCACATGATGAAATCAGAGTTATTTAATTACAAGGCCACTGTTCCCACATCATATGGATAATTCCTGGTTGTCCTTTAACCCAATGAAATGGATCAGGTATATGCACCAAAAACAAACTACTACCCAGGTTGAAGTCCAGAAATATTCAAATGGCAACTCAGTCTTAGATAACAAGCACCAGAGATTTGAACTTGAGGAGATGTACCAGATAATAACCAAAATTGCATAGAGGAAGCAAAAAACAATGGGGTGGAAGCATTGAATATGTGACACCATCCTAACTGAACACATGACACCATTCTAACTGACAGAAATTTCAATAGAAACCCAGAGAAACAAATATGATAAGCATATGATCAGATGCCCCTTAGCTACTCTCGAAAAAGGCATCAGCATGAAAATGAAATGAGAACAAGAAAATGAAATCCCACTTTTTACCTCACAAGCAACTTGAACAAAAATTTATCATAATAGCAAAATAAATTACAGGGGATTTCAGATAGCACAAATAATATCAAATTCTACCATATGGGTACTTCTACAATTATTAAAATTTGACCGATACACATGATAATTTTTCTGGGAGACAATATTAATCATAAGGTCACAAAAATTAAAGAAGATAGGGAAACTAAAGGTTCAAAATGTGACATACCATAGCATCCGAGATGGGAATAGATTTGAAGCTCTTCAGAGAGTTGTCTTTAAGAACAAAGTACCTTTTACGTATATTGTGCAACCCAAAACGATTATAAGTAATGAGATAAAGCCATCCCTCCATTTTACCATCAGTTTTTGAAACACTCATTTGAAAAAAAAGGCTATAACAAAGCCTTCATGTCATCTTTAGGTTCTTTCAAAAATCTGTCTGTGAAAGCATAGAAACCTTATTTGAAAAGAGAGTAACTTTTCCTGAAGGCTTGTTGTATCAGCTGCATGATTACAAAACAAAATCAATGATGCCTTATGATGACGTTAATAAATTTAAAGATTCAAACTAGATCAAGAAATACAAAATTTTTGGTTGGGAAAACGAGGAACTTCTCTGATCCCACCAAAGGGATCAGAGGGGTCAATTTGGAAGACAATTCTTGTCTAGAACTCTCTGATTTTATTGGCTTCTGTATTTCAAAACTTCTGGTTTTCCATTGTTAGCAATGAAGATGGCTATTGTGACATATTGGAGAGAAAAAATGGTATACAGCTCAATAATCAAGTTCCCTGATTTTCCCTTCTTTTTTTCCAAGCGAAAAGCTCATTAACCATTAACAATTTGCTACTAATAGAATTTCTTTAATTAAATAAAAATTAAATCTCTAAATTTTTATAATCACCAGCTAATCTCTGCAGAAACTAAAAGGTATGATAACATTAGTCTCATATAGCTCAATGTTGAAAGGGACCTGGGATTACATCTGATCTAAATAAAGGATTTGTGACGAATTTTCAAGATGGGGGATGACATCATATGTTATATGTTTAAAGGCCAAACAGGTCTCCAGATGGACAAAAAAAATTATGTCATAATCCAATCAAAATAAAGACTTCTTCCATGTGTTGTGAAATTTCTCCAAAGAGATTTACAATGAAAGAAATAAAAGATGGGGCCAACATACACAGTGGATTATCCTTATTTCTTTCTCATATATCACGGGTATATGGATTTCTTCATACAATTATGGTTTTTATTCACTATAAGCAAATATATTGATCTATCTATGAATATAGTACATGTTAGCTAAAATGCTTCCACATAAATATTAAACCCCAAAAAACCCCAAAAATCGTAGTGGAGAGCATGTCCTCATAGGATTGATTATGCTGCTATTAGTTGTTGCTACCAACAATTAGTAATGAATCATTGTCCTTTGAAAAACATATAGACTTTTTCCCAAAAAAAATAGTAGCTAAAAATAGCTTTTTCAACATTTTCTTTTTACCACTGCAGATTAATTTCAACTGACCTAACTTTAGTTAATAGAAGAAAAAGTTGGTGAAACTTTTATCAGATGTTAAAAAGCTTGAATTAGAATTTTTTAGCACTTTAATTTTTGCTTTTCATGTTGAGATATAAATTTTAAAAAGTCAGAAGTTAGCTTTCCAAATACTATCACTGTTGACAGCACAACATAGAATTGTTATAACACAATGTTAGGAAAATTATACAGCTTCTTGCAAAACCATAATGTACCTCCAACATAGCCACTAACAATTCTAATTTACCATGCACACCTTTAGAATCGTATTTCTAATTGGAAAATTTATAAAATATATTGAAATCGATAAATATGGATGATAAAAAAAATTGTCTCATCTGGTATGTGGACCATATAAAAAAAAAATGCCCTGAACAGAATGAAAATGTCTGAAAATAACTCATCATCCAAGCCCCATGTGTTCTGAAGAGGGTTTGTTTTTGAAGCATGCTGATCAAGCTTTCACTTCACAATAAAGTTTGACACTAAGTAACACAAGGAGCAAGGAAACAAATATATAAAATCATCAATTTGATCCTTCACCAGAGGATGTGGATCCAATCACCCCAAAAAAATATCCGTACCATTGACTCCCACATACAAAAGGAAGAAAGCTTACCTTTTCGACCGCATCAAGCGTTTATTCTTCCTTCTCAAGCTGATTATATTCTACACTCTTCTGCCGTTTTCCATCCACAACCTTAGCAACATGGCCAATCTCTATCACTCCCAGAGCTCCTCAATATCAAATATATCCTCCATCTTCTCCTCTTCTCCAAACTCCATGGCTTACACCGTGCTGTTGTTGCCCACTCACTGTCATTTGTAAGCCCATACCAGCACCACCACTCTCTCCAAATTCCATATCATCCCTTTCAAATATAACCCATTCAACTGTCACCACTCCCCACAGTGCACAATGAATCATCAACTTCAATTCTCTATCAGCATTGCTGACTGCAATGTCAGTTATAACACCGTCATCCTTGCCGAATATGGAGTGGTCTAAATTGTCATTTTCTCGTGACAATCTCCATTTATCTGATGTGGCCTGATGGTCTCTGTTGTTGCTGTTATTTTGGTTGGTTGATAAAAGATGAATGCTCAAAAGGCAGAGAAATTCAGGTTTGGGGCAGAGATGGGAAAGGGGAAGGAGGAAGAAGCAGAAAAAACACGTTGGAGAGGACATGGGGCTTTGGTTTGAAAATGGGAAGAAAGAGTAAAACTTAGAGAATGGAGGTGGCAGGAAGGTTTTATCCTGGACAGTAAGGGCATTGCTCTGGTGGCTTCTCTTCTCTTCTTCTGAGAGGCAGGGGGTGAAGAGAGACAAGAAACACAAATTGTATTCCAACCTGCTAGTGATACCAAAACATTACAACATGAACTTTGCACGAGATATCAAAGCACTTGTAAATGAAAAAAGAAAAAGGAAAAAAATGCAAAAAAGGTGGAAATCCAAGAGACAAGCTCTTGAGCCAAAAATATAAAGAATGCAAACTCCATTACATCCAAGAAAAAGTTCAGCAAAGGAGAAAACATTCAAACATGTACAAAGAAAAATCAGAATGAATAGGTCTGCAATCAGATATCAACTGAGAAAAATGGGGTGGAAGTGACATGTTCCCAGGAAAGACTCACTAATCAAGAACAACCCCCTCCCCCCGGGGGGGGGGGGGAATTTCTCTGAATACCTGTGGTTCGTCAACACTCTTATCATATTCTTTTCAAAATGATCACAATGTTACTGCACCAACCTTCCCTTCTTTCAAAATGACCAGACTAGTGACTCTGGCAGCCAAACTGCCAAAATAACCAGTTCATTGGCTCCTGATAAAGCAAGTGGTTCAACTAGACAGATCAATTAATGAAAGAAGTAAAATATAATTATGACCAAAATGTTGGAAAGAGTCAAATTTCAGCCTTCAGAAAATTCATTTTGTCAACAAACTTATCATTAAGATGCTGATAAAAAAGTAACAATCAAAAAAGGAAAAAAGTTGAACTCCGAACAATAATGCATTACAATCTACAGTCCAGTACAAACAACAATGTATTATTAAATTAAGGAAGTTTCTGTTGGGTTTTGAATTACTCCATTGTGAGTCCCACACCAATGGATTTGTCATTTTATGGTCTGCTCAATTTTGGTGCAAGGAATCAGCCAAGTTGAGGATAGTAGTGGCTCAAGAGATCAGCGCTTAAGGAGGCGCACATGCTCAAGTAGCAGTAGCAGGCGCACCTGATAGAGCAGTTGTGCGTTGATAGCAGAAGGTGCATATGAGCAGAATTTGTTTGTGGTGTTTGAACACCAATGAAAGTATAAAAATCCTAATGCGCTTTTTATGTCAAAATCTAGAGCATTTAAATACAACATGCACCAAATAAAGAGGGGAAAAAGAAGTGAAGAGGAAGATTTTTGACATTCATTTAATATCTTATTCAAGTTTCATTCTTCGTCAAATTCGAGTATGTTACTTTAGTGTCAGTTGTAGAACGCATTACCAATTGGTTCCTCGTTCTCTTGTTATATTCCATTCTTGCGAGTTGTTAAATATGTTGAAAGTTGTATTCAACTGATTATTTATAGGATTGTTATCATATTATGGATGTAAATATTAGTCAATATATATTGGTATCAAAAACCTCAAATATTAATATTTTTCGATATCATGATATTTTACCATTTTAGCCAACAAAGCCGATATATTAACTAATATGGGCCTTTTAGCTTATGATTTTTAGAATTTCTTTTTGTTCGATATATTCGATACTAATATCTATTCTCCTATATATTCGAAATTGATATGATCTCGATTAATACTAATATTGAAACTAGTATTTTCATCCATGGTTCACTTGGGTTACTTGTTCTCTTGTTGTTGTGAAAGGTTCTCAGCGGGGATCATTTGTAACCAAACACTTTATAGTGAATTTATTTAAAATTTATTTTATAATTTTTCTCTTGAGAAAGATCTGCCACATTAAATATTATTTTGCAACATGTATGCTTGGTTGCATACTATTATTTATTGTACTCACATGGGATATTGGCGATACATGATTTACAAGGGATTTAGATGTTTTGCTATGCAATGATGTTTCGAATCCCAACAAATAGTATCAAAGCATAGATTTTTCAGAGTGAAAGTTATATTTGATGGCGTTGATGTCGAAAAGTTTGCCATTTTACTTTTAGTAATTTGATGGGCAAAATAGTTTCGTTCTTTCGCATAAGAGTGAGGAATATTTTGATTTGGGAACGAACAATAAAAACACTAAGAAAGGAGGGCAAACCGGAAAATTTGAAGGATGAATAGCGGTAAGGCATGAGGGATTTGGCCAATTGCACGACTAAGCTATATATTGTGGACAATACTCTTTAGGAGGTTATTGGTTTGTCGAATCCAGTAGTGATCTGAATGAAGCTTGAGGACTAGTAAGTCTAAGTCCTTGAAGACGAAGCTGCATGTAAAAATGTAATTTTATGTCCCCTTATTGTCAAAAGGGAAAAGCTTTAAGAAGCACTTGAATGAGTTCAACCAAATGTGATACAAATGTCCACATTTGATAAGAATATCAAGGAGGAGGACAAGGTGTTGCTGCTGTTGGCTTTCTGGACAAGCTCCTATGATCATATTGTGACAGTGCTACTATATGCTCAGTCATGATGTGGTCATTGTTTCTTTACTTATGAATAAGTTTAGACAGAAGTGATGATATTTCAGGAAAGTCAAATGCCTTGGTGTCTAGTAGCGGTCGCGGGAATGGGAGATCAAAGGATAGAAAGATTATATGAAGAGAGATTACTTTAAACGGAAGTAAAATGAGAGTGGTAGTGACCGGCAAGAGATGAGGATCATGACGACAATGATCGAGCATTTATCACTACCTATGGTGACCTTCGAGTCATTGACACGGTAGAGGCATGGAGCCTTATAGGCAAAGAGACAAGTTAGGTGATAGATAAGTGGATTTTCACCCCATGCGACATCTATGAAGTCATCTTCACCTCCTATACGCTCGAGGACTACGAGATATTGAAGATGATGAATGATAACTCATCGATTGTAGTTGGCATGGGAGTGTTTGCTTGCAGACAAGCAATGGAACGAAGCTCATGTTGCCAAGTGCAGCGTGCATCGAATGTTCAGTTAAATTTGATATCAACTAGTATGCTTGATGATAAGGGATTTTACACAACGTTCGGTAAAGGCCAATGAATATTTACTAAAGGCTCATCGATTGTGGCAAGAAGAATCAAGTATTCAAGCCGGTATTTGATAAAAGCTTTAGCAACTAAGGGTAATGCCAAGGCAACCAATGCAAGGTTTAGTCAATGTGGCGATAGGAGACTAAGGTGTTATGCGATGCAGAGCAACCCTACCAATATGAAGGCGCCGAAGGGAAGCGGTAATATTCTAAGTCTTTTGATGAAGTAGAAGACAGTGGCATTTAAACTTATGAAAGCTCACATCGGGATCTTTATGGGGAAGTTTGTTGGGTTTTAGATCACCTCCTTGCGAGTCCCACGCCCAATGGTTTTGTCATATGGTAGTTCACTCAATTTTTGTGTGAGGATTCACCCAAGTGAAGGATTGTAATGGTGTGAGAGATTGGCGCCTGTGGGGCACATGTGCGCCTGATAAGGCTCTTGTGAGTCAACAATAGAAGGCACACGCATGCAGAATTTGCCTATGGCTAGGGGTGAACATGGATTGATTTGGTGTGGATTGGAGAACTATCCATAACCAAACCACATATTGTGGTTTGGATTTTTATCAAACCAAACTAAACCATCACATGAGCCAAATAGTACAAACCGTCAATCTGACGGTTGATTTGGTTTGGAGGATTCATGTGGTTCGTAGTATTAAGTTTATTAGTCTAAAACCTATTTATTCAATTTAATATATTATATACAAAATTAATACAAATAATCAATAATATTAACATAATAATAACAATATATATGTTAAATAACATAACAAATATAATAAAAATATATAACAAAGAAATCAAAAATAGAATTCTAAGTGGAAAAAATTATTCACCGATTAAGAAATACTCCAGTGTCAACATTTAAATTTAGTCCACAAAATTCTGGTAAAAAAAGATTAGTGAAATGCTATTTAATTAGAAAAATAATATCACAACGTGTGTGTGTTGGCGTTTGATTGGTTCTAGCAGGTGTTTGAACACCACTGGGTGTATAAAAACCCTGATATGATTTTTAGGTTAGAATTTGAAATATTTAAACACAAGGGGCACTACACTAAGAGAGAGAAGATGAATATTTTCGGCATCTAATTGAGATCCAATTCAAATTTTTTTTTTTAACCAAGCTAGGGCATATTGTTCTACGGTTGGTTATAGGGTGTATATCGATTAGTTGTTTGTTTTTTCGAAGTATCCTATTCTTGTGGATTGCTAGATTTTGTGAGAGTTGTATTTGATTGGTTATTACTACAGGTTGTTGTGAAGGGATCTCGTAGTAGGTTATTTGTAAACATATGCTTTATAGTTGATTTATTTAGAATTTTTTCTGTAATTTTTTTTTTAATTGAGAAATATTTTTATTTTAAATATTTTCGTGTACTTGGTTGGATATTTTCTTATGCTCATATGAGAGATTGGTGGTGATCATTGACAAAAAATTTAGGACTTGTTTTACTTCATCGTGGTCTACGCGTTTTGAATCCCAAGACCCCTTCTCCAAAATTCACATCAGAAATTAACTTCCTGAATCAATCAACATGAAGAGAATAAATCCCAACCCCATCTATTTTCCTTCAATTTGGTAGAAATCAGCAAACTACACCTAAAATCCTACCTACATTACATCCAAATCAAAAAACAGATAGAGACCGAGATACAAGAGAGAAAGAAACAAAAAGACGACAGAGAGGGAGCCAACCGAGGACCTCAGTTCCTGACCGCCGGATAACGAGGAGGAGAAGCAGCAAGACGGGGCAGTGCCAATCACCAATCAACGCCGGCAAGCAGCATTGTGCAATTAAGAACGCGAGATAGAAGAGAGAGAGCCAACTCAGGCCTCCGGAGATCGACTCCGAGCAGGAAACCAGAGGCGGCGACTGTGAGTTGGCGACGAGGGTCCTCGTCCTCTCCCGGTGCCGAATCGGAGTAACGGCTAGGAGCATTGCAATCTCTCAAAGTGTCGAGCGAACGTAGTACTGAACAGCACCGAGTTTCAGTGGTCGATTTGAATTTTTACCGAGTCTAGCCAAACAGTCAATTAAAATGAATAATTTAAAACATTAATATATGAGTTAATTTAAATTAGACAATTTATGTAATTTATATTATTAAATTTATTAATTTAAAAATTATTAAATTAATCTTATATTACTTATAAAAAAATAAATAATAATATTAATATTAGTACTAATATCTTAAAGAAGTTATAACATAACATAATAAATAATGAGAAAGTAAATAACAAAGAAATTTAAAAATAACATTACAAGTAAAAAAAAAAAAAAAATCTTCTATCAAGAATTGGTCCATTATTAAAATTTATTTTAGTCCATAATACTCCGATAAAGGACATATGAGATTCTATTTAATCATGAATAAAATTATAGCATTTGAGAAATTTAAGTATTACTTATTAACTTAAACTTGTAATATCGCCCAAAGCATTTCCAGCCATATGAGAATTTATTTGAAACATTATAAATTTTGAGAATAAGTGAGAGTCTCTAATATTTTATATGACTATTGAATAAATAAAAATTCGGCCACTTATATGAAAAGATGAGCCACGGCTACACTAGAAATATATATAATTAATATATCTTTAGTTATAATAGAAAGTTACTTATTGTATATAATATATGTACGTATGTATAAGAATATGTGTGAATTAGATTGGCTTGGTTTAATTTAAAATTTTAAAGTACTACCAAATTAAATATGCGGCTAGATAATATATCAAATAACAGCCGAACTGCATATCCATGCCAAACCATTATTTTTCGTTTATATTGAATTTGATGAAAAAAAATCTCAATTGATAAACATAAAATAATTTTATATGTATGTAAGAAAATTGACTCAAATTAAAGGTAAAAACAAAACTAATTCAATTAAAAAATGCTTGAAATTTTTGACAATTTTACCAATCAATGTCCACTATAATCTATCTCCATAAAAGACAAAATCACCATTTAAGAAATAGCAGTCGGTTTAATTAAAGTGCACATTAAATTCTGTTACGGGCCTAATTTCAGACGATACCAATCAGCCGATGGAATTGCGGAGAAGTTCACGATCCACTCGAGTACCGA
>JAOVVI020018403.1:0-10364 GCA_028571085.2 Nepenthes alata
AGTCTACCAACAGGTCGATCCTGCGCAAAGGAAAGTTATCCTACGTGCAAGCCGTATTAACGTCGGTAAAGTCGACGCACATTCGCCAGTTCCTGTTGCTTTTCTTTACTAGGGCGACGTTAGAGAGCCAGTCTGAATATTGGACTTCTCTGATAAAATCGGCATCCAGTAGTTTCCTTACTTCCTCCCGGATGGCGACCAACTTTTTCGCCGAGTGGTTCCTCCGCTTCTGCCTGACGGGCTTGCGGTTGGGATCGAGGCTTAACTTGTAAACCATTACTCCAACTGAAACCCCAGGCATGTCAGTGGGAGTCCATGTGAAGATGTTAGCATTATGTTGCAAGAACACGATTAGCTCGTCACGCAGTGTGCCAATGAGTGAGCCGCCGATCTAAACGCACTTCTTCGGATCCTTCGAGTTCAGTGGGACCAGGTCAGTTGCCTCACGAGATAGCGCCGGTTTCAGGGTTATTTTGTCTCGATTGTCGAGTTCTCCTGCCATTCTGGTGCTGCCGCTAAGAGCGATTTGGGACATATAACATGTCCACATAGTGACCTGGTTACCCTGCACTTTGTCCACATCATGTGGCGTTATGAATTTCATTTTGAGGTGCGATGTTGAAGTGATGGCTCCGAACGCCGTTAGGCATGGTCAGCCTAGTATAGCGTTGTATACGAGGGGTAGATCGACTACTAAGAAAGTAAGTGTACGACTTACTATTTTTGGGCATGTGCCCAATGTGACCTCTAATTGGAACGTCCCTTGGATGGACACTGATTCGCTGTCAAGGCCGTATAGCGGGTCTTTGGCAAGTTTTAATTGATTCTTTTTTAAAACAAGTTTAAAAAATGTATCGGGGTAGAGTAAATCATGTGAACTTCCATTGTTAATAAATATTCATTTTGTTGGTAGTCGACGTTACCGTCCGAAACGAGTATGGATACAATAAGAGGATTTGTATGGGAAAAAGTTACATGTGCTAAATTGCTGTCACTAAAACTAATGACATTAACCATGGTGTGTTGCTTCTTTCTCCCAGTTTGCTACTCCTTGTCATCCTCTGGGTTCTTGACTGTCGGGTGGTGATCATATTGACCACTCCTACCGCAACCCAATTCCGTAGAGAGAAAGGCTCTGGTCCTTCTCCTCCTACAGTGCCAGAGCTTTGGCCAGGGCTCTTAAAAAACTATGTGAGATGGCCCCTCCGAATCAGCTCTTCTATCTCCTATTGGAGAGTCTTACAGTCCTCTGTGGAGTGTTCAAGAGATCGATAGAAATCATAGTACTTAGCCGAATTTCCTCCCTCCGCCTTCTTAAGTGGTTTCGGCCACTTAAGGAACCTCTCCCCACGAATCTGCATGGGGACGTTTGAACGCGTGTCAGTCAATGGTGTTAGGCTTGTTTTCCTGTAGTCCTTGTGCTATGGTGGTCCAATCCTGTGGTGCTTTCTGCGAGATTGATCGTCGCCGTTGAACTTTCCCTTTCCCTCTCCTGAGAATGAGCGAGGTTTTTCGGTCCATTCGGGACACTTAGCCTCGTTGGCCTCTTCAGCCGCCGCGTAGGCTTGGGTGATAGATTCTACCTCCCGAAAGGTCTACGGGTTCTTATACGCCAGGTGCCTGAAAAAATTTCCGTATATCAGTGTAGAGATGAAACTGCTCAGTTTCATCTCCTCCGTGAGCTTGAGGATCCGCTTGGCCTCCACCACGAAGCGATCTAGAAAATTACATGGATTCTTTCCCTACTTTTGCTTGATATGTGAGAGGTGTCACAGCTACTTCTCTTCTCAGCGACAGCAGGCATACTGGGCCAAGAAGAGATCAGTCAGTTCCCTGAAGCTCCTAACCAAGTCTGAAGGGAGGTGGTGGAACCATATACGAGCATCCCCTTTTAAGGTGAGCGGGAAGTAGTGGCACATTGCTGGATTTTCTAGCCCTTACAGACTCAAATGGGTGCGGAAATGATCGAGATGATCCACTGGTTCAGTACTCTCATCGTAAGAGTCAAGTGGAGGCATCTTGAACTTGGATGGTATCAGACAATTTAAGATCTTCGCTATGAAAGGAGATCTGTCCAAATTGATAGCGTGCTCGTCATCCTTGAACATGTGATTCCAGATCTTCTCCAACCTGGGATCTACCTGGGCAGCGTTTGCTGATCTCTTTGAGTTGAGATAGGTCCTCAACTCCGTTCCTTCCCTGGTATAGCCAGTAGCCGGTCGGCTACTGCCTCCAGTGGATCTGACAGTCTGGGAGGCTCTCTCCTAGGCCTGGGTCCTAGTCTCCGCCCGAGAGTATCAGGGGTTTCTTCATTACGGACTTTCCTCCGGAGTCATGATTCCTAAGCGCTCTTTAAGCCTTAGCCGGCTTGGAGCATGTGAAGATTTAGGCATCTAGATGTTGGCTGGCCTTCGGGATTTTTGACCGATTTTTTCTTCCTCTGGCCTCTTCTCCTGAAGGCTGGTGAAGGGATTGTCGTAGGCGGAGCCCCTGGCTTTGAGTACTCCTGGTGGGAGCAGAGCATCTGGAGCATCTTATTGGTGTTCTGTATATACTCCACCAGATATTGAAAGAAGGGTGCGGGCACCCCGTTGACCGTCTCATTGACAATGGCACCAGCAGCGTGGTCCTGGTCGGGAGAGGTCACATCTCTAGTGGATTCACTAGCTTGCGCTCTTGTGTTCACCATTCTGGTTAGTTCAGAAAGTAAGAAAGTTTCTTGGATGAGTGTGGTAGGCTTTTTGTAAGCATTTTTGACAGGCGGCGCCAATGATGCATCACTTAAATTAAGTTTCGAATAGATTCGAGTTGATTTGATCGTTTGGATCAGGCTCCGTGCACCGAGTCTGGACCCTACACACCACTACAGCAAACAAGTGGTCAAGTGTCGGCGGGATGTTGTCCCAACAAAAATACTCCGACGCTCAAGTCAATAATCGGCCTTTAACTTTTAAGAAGGAAAATTAAAATGAGGGTAGAGGGAGAAGGAGGATAATGAGTGTTTGAGATGAGTGTTCGGTTTCAGACGTAAGGGGCGTTCTAGTGGCTCGTGGGGAGCCCAATGTCTCTGCCCTGTATTTGCAAGGAGCGTAGAGAGAAAGAGAGAGACTGTGTCCTGTAAGCGTGAGAGCCTGAAGGACTGTTAGAGCATTGTGAAAGCTTTGAAAGAGAAGGGTGCCTCTGAAGTTTGAGCGTGTGATTATAGTAGTGAGCGTTTGTAGGCTTAACAGTGAGCATACTCTGGAGTGGAGACTCCATGAACTTTTTATAGATGAAGTACTCGGCGACCTTCTTTGGGTAGGAAGGTGTGATCCCTGCATTCTGCCGGGCGTCCTTCCTTGGCAGATGGCCTGATTTTAACAATCTGTTGGGATTGCTTTCTTTCCTAACGGGTAACGGCTTTCAAGATTACTCGCTTTCCTTCTACCTTGTGTTACCGTTAGGATTTACAGTGGGTAGGAAAAGAGAATATGGCGTTTTTTTTATGGGACATGCGCTGAATTTGTTGGCACCCGTGATAGTGAAGATTATCTTTCGGAAAGGCACAAAATTAGGGAAGAGAATCGTTGCTGGTCGCGTACGGAGGAGTTGGCCCAATTGGGCTTGACCCACGTGAGACTTGCTCGCTTGGACAAGCTTATTGTAGTACTTTCAGTCAACAGAAATATTGTCCGCCTCATGAGGAGCCCGTTAGCCGCCAGCTTGGCCTCTCATCTGGTCAACGTCTACTGTTGACCGTCCTAGCACGCATATGGGCCTTCGTGGATCTGGGCAATTTCTCTTATTGGGCCGGTCCACTATGGACGTACCCATCATGACTATTACACATTTAATAAATTTTATGACTTAACAAAATTGTGTATTATTAATCTATTGAAAAAATAAACTAGCTCTAGTGTACACCTTGAATTTGGATTTGATCAAGGAAATTTTGAGTCAGATTTTTTATCTTTTTAATTTAAATCTGGTATACCACCTTGCACGTTATAAACTATGGAAAGACGCTTATCATGCCTGCTTGTGAAGGGCTTGGATGTACTGAGTTAATTGATCGATCGGAAAACCATCTTGGCACCTTTCAACCCATCACTCTAGTTCGTGCCATTTACCTTCTTAGGCATGGTTTGGATGCGAAATCTAAACCATTCAGTAATCTAACTGTTCAGGTTGTTATCTCAATATTTTGACTGGGATTTGATTGTAAAAATCTTTGGTGAATCCTAATCCATTAGGCTTCCTTTTAGCCTAGTCTCGCATAACTTGTACCATCAATTTTGAACATCCCTTTATATCTATTGGCTTAGCTAATGACTCAGTGGGGGCTTAGATTTGGTCCATGACTGTTGCCCAAATTTGGCCATACATAAAATCGTAAAACTAAAATTATTATTATCTAATAATATAAATAACTACTAAGGCCCTAAATCCAATTGAAGTGAACATTATTTTATTGAAGTGCACTTCCCTCTTCCATATTTAACAGCAAACTGCAATTACCGACATTAATTTACACCAAAAAACCTGCATTTTTTTTTCCCAAATCTAACTGTGTAAGAGAGAAACTAATGATATGAATTAATTTGTAAGACAAATGTCCAATAATATTGACTAACTTCTTGTCCCTTCTTGAATTATGTTTTCAACATTTAATTTTTTTGGATTTTATGTTTTGATGCATTTAAGGATTCGAATTACTGTATATATTAGGGGGCCGCTTGATCTTTCCTGAGTAGTCAAATTGAAACAGGTCTAATCTCCGTCACGTCGAACCTGAGTCCTGTACATCACAACTAACAAATAGAAAGTTAGATGATGGCGGAAAAACTCATTCTCCAGTATATCTTTAAACTCTCAAATTAGAAATCTTTCTATAGGAAAAGAAAGATTGAGGATGCAAAGTGCATTGGTGCATGAGTAAGGGAATTGAGTATTTAAGTGTGCCTAACCAAGAGACGATTTTGAGAGGTGGATGACTAAACTCCACTGAGTGTGTCTAGCCGCAAGGCAGTTTTGCGAGATGGAGGATTGGGCTATTATTGAGTGCGCCTGATCGGGGGATGGCTTTAAGAGAGATATGATTGAGCTTCGAAGAGTATGCCCAACCAGGGGGTGACGTAAAGAGATAGAGGACTAGACTACTACTAGGTACACGCCCGGTCAGGGGATGGCTTTGAGAGTTGGAGGATTGAGTTCCGCTGAGTGCGCCCACCCATGGGGCGATTTTAAGATATGGAGGACTTGGCTCCGGAGAATACGGTTGGCCAGGGATTACCTTTGAGAGATAGATGATAGAGCTTTGACGAGTACGCCTAGTTATCGGGTAGCATTAAGATAGATGCACTTGTAGAAGAGCAGCTAGCTATCTGGATGAGGAATAAACTCTTGGGCGATGATCATGGAGAAAGGAACACTCGCTGAACTCCTACCCAGCTACCAGCGAGGAGGGCTTTCTACGCCTCGCTACATGAACCATTTTCGCAGTCTTGGTGGTGTAAGAGTTTGAAGCAAGTGTAGCGCTTACGCCATTGCTAGCATGGATTGAAGGGTTGCTTAAAAGCCGATGGTGCTTTCGCTTTATTGGGGTAGCCCTTCGAGCTAAGCGAGAAAGTGTGAGAATGAGCATGCTCTATTGACTCATTTTCCCTTTGTTCAACTCTCTTCTCTCTTATTGGGTTCTCCTCTTTGGAACCATCTCCTTTTTTTCGGTCTCCCTTTTCTTGTGGAGGAAAGGTGGTATATGTAAAGTGAGGGTTGCAACCTACCTTAAGGCATATGGCTGGAGACGATTGTTTACGGAGATTCGTTAAGCTATTCGGACTATCGTGAGTCCCTACTTGGGTATTTGCTAAAACGTATTTGCCAACTTAGACGATACGTGATTAAGGACAATATTTGATGAGCTGTCGGAACAATTGTTGTAACTGAATTATGGCAAATTGTCTTGCTGGTCCGTGTTAAGCAGCGAGAGTTGGGTGCTGACAAGGACGCACGTGCCTACTTATCGAGCTGGTGTCAATGAACTACGAGCCTTCTCTAGGGCGAACTGCGTAGACTTCCCCATGGCCTCTCAAGACTTTACACTGGGTTTTGAAATAATCCTTAACGGATCATCAATCTGTTGTATTTTAAACTTTGGGCCAGCCTACAATATCAAACCCATCATTTTTAATTTGGGTATTAAAATTTTTAAAGTTTCACAACATTACAATATTCATACATAATGTAAAAAAAATCAAATTTATTTTTATTTGTTCTTATCCGGTACATTACAGAATGAGACTTAACAAAAGTTTTGCATAATATAATAATATAAAAAATAAAAAACAACACTAGAGAAACTAGAGGTTAGACTAACAAAAAGTAACATTTTTAGTGATTAGCATGTCATAACAGCGTGCTTATTTTGTTGAATAATAAAAATTTAATTTTTTTATCAAAATATTTCTACATACATTTCAGCACGTTTTAAATGTAAAACGACAAACAACAACCCAGAATCTTCAGTGACCCTACAATTTTCATATTTACATTTTTTACCCTCATCCATCAATACAAACGTCTTTTCTGGCTTCACCTCTCGACAACTTGATTATTTCTGACACGTCATCATTTTTTTTTCTTTTTTCTTTTTTTTTTTTCACTTCACTCGCTAATCCTTATCGGATCCCGTATTCTTCCTTATCGTGTCAAACAAGCGTCGAGCATGCAGAAGTCTTGGGGTCCCACATCGCCGGAAGCAGGAACTTCCTTCCCTTCACGCCGTTCGCATTATAGCTCGCCCCCGTCGCTTTATCAGCCAAAACCCGACCCGGATATCCAGGGTACGCACCCGACCCGAACATTCCAGTACAAGCCGACACCGCCTCCAACGGCGCGTTCGCCGGTCCCTGAAAGTATCCGTCCCGGTACGGATTCGTCACCGTCCCGGCCAAAAGCGTCGCCAGATTTATAATCATTCCGTCGACTCCGACGTCGCCGTTCGGCGACACCAGCGGCGGCATCTGAGGACCGTAGATGGGCTGGTGAAAGGGCCAAGCGCATTGGCCCGGACACTGGACCGCCGAGTTACCCACCCAAATGTAAGTGAACCGGGCCTTCCTCCGGGCCGAACCGTGGGACCCGCACCGCATGCAGAACCCCTCGACGGCGACGTCTGGGGATGTCAAGACCACGTTTATGGAGTTCATCGGGTTGGGCCCAGAGCACAGCCCAATAAGATGGGAGTTCTTGAGGGATTTGCCGAGCGGGTAGTTCTCGTGGAGGATTTGCCTTCCCACGACGAGGTTGCTGGCCCCTTCCTTGTACTTCTCCGTCGTGCTCCACCAAGACGCCACCGATGGCAGTGGGGCACCCGGAGAGCTTACCGACTCGACGAAATCGACGATGATGGAGCGCTGGGCTGGCGTGAACGACCCGTACCAGATCAGATTGACGGTCACGTTGCCCTTCAGAAGGACGCCATTATGGTACTTCAGTTCTAAAGGCTGCTGCCCTACAAGAGCGGCCATGGACGGAGTGAAGAAGAAAGGGAGTGACAGTAAGAGAGACACAGTGGCAAGCCGGTTAATAGAAGCCATGTAGATGGCCATTGCTTCTCGGTTATGAAGATCGACGAATGCAGGTTTGGTATTTATACCCCGATCTGCGGCCGGGTTTGAGCGTGGTGGGGATGAAAGACTGGCTGATGCATGGATGGACATGTCAGAGCAGAGTGATACACGTGGACTATTATGATTGGGAGTAAGTGGAGGATTGCTATTTTTGTACGGCCTCGGGGTCCCCCTAGGGTGACGTGGTCAGCCTATAAACAAAGAAGCTTCTGAGTTTACAGTGATAATTGGCCATGGACTTTGATTTGAAGGCAAAATGACCCAACAGGTTTTGCTTAGTGAATTTTTATTTTAAATTAAAATTATATCAAATTAATCACCTTAGCATGCTTGCCTTAAGAGAGAGATAGAGAGAGAGGCTGAAGATGATTAGGTTTTATTTTGTGGGTAGGAAATATAATTTTTTTAAAAAATTGAAAGTAATTTTTAATAATAGTTTTTTTAAAAAAAATTACCCCACGAGTCATTATTATACATAATCCAAGCCAACAAGCATTGGCCAAAAATAAATAAAAATAGTATAAGCTGTACTGCATTCAGTCCCATGCGTCTGAACAAACTGACAGTTCTCTGAATCACAGATTCTAATTTTAAACGAAGTTTTCTTTATAAGTTGAAATATTATATAAATATTTTTTAGATATTTTTAAATAATATAATATTTTATATATTTATTTATATAAATAAAATTATATTTAAAAATAAATAAATAAATAAATTAGAGAATAGCTGTAAAATGTCACGACGTTGTTCTTTTGATGATTAAAAATTATTTTTTCGCGTGCTTGCCCGCGCAATGGAGAATACTAAGGATCACGCGGAGGGTACGCGGTGCGGCCGCCTCTACCCAGGTCATACTGTGAGGAGCTCGAGATGTACGACACGTGTTCGGAGGCGCGATTATTACGGCTTTGTTTCAAGATACTGATGATCGCTGACCGTCGATCACATTACAGTCCATCATCGTTGGTGGAGCGGATAGCACAGAGTGGTGATGATTTATTTACAAGCATCTTTTTGCATTGAAATTTGGGACGGGAACGCGTCGTTTTGCCAGATGCTAGTTTGCGTGAAAGTAGTCGGTAGGCATAGGTTAGGTACTACGCAGGATACGGAAGCTGCTGCGCTCTCAGCATGATTGAAAGAGGAGTCGGGCCCACATTTGGGAATCCTGATCCGTGATTGCTTCGTCGGCTGGGATCAGTTGCGGAATTCAATGGCTGTGCTTGAAAGTTTGACAAGTGGGAAAATGATTTTTGCGCTCCAATTATTAAATAAATATATTATGATGTAACCTATTTTATAATTTTTTATATTTAAAGAATAGATTTAAATTTTAAAAAGTTATAATTAATGTGTTTTTAAGGCATAGATTATTAAATAAATTAAAAAATTATCTTATACGAAAGTCCGTGTAGAAACGAGTTTAATATTCTTGACTTTAAATTTAGATCATACATACCATAATAAAATGTAAGAGAGGTAAGAGAGATACCAAACTCACTCTCCGATATATTATCTAACGCTCAAGTAAGTAATCTATCTATAAGATGAGAAATAAGAATGAAATAAATATGAGAATATAAGCAGATGAGAATTAAATGTTTGCTGGAGGGTTGTACTCTTTAGATTATACTTGGACAGGTGAACGGTTTTGGAAGATATACACTCATTTGGATGAATGGCTGACTTCGTAAATTTTTTAGCCTTCGTCCATTTTTTTGGTCCCATTTTACTATGGATAAGATGCTATATTTATAATAAAGGGTGCGTTTGGTTGGTAAATTCTTGAATCAATACATGAGCGTTACTCCTCTACAGTCATAAGGAGCTCTAATTATATCTATAACTGCCGCCTTCAATAATGGTAGGACATTGCGATTTTTTATGTTGGGCTGGTACTTAATCTTCAAAAATTATCAATTGGTTATTCGTTATTACTCATTCATCGTTGGATGGTTCGAGTCACGCCTATTGAGTCAATCACCATACATTTTATTTCATGGGCTCAAAGGTCTTTCCGCTGAACCATCGTTACATGAACTTTTCTTCTTTCTGTACACTAGATTTTGGGCTGATCCGTACATTATCGTACCATCGGTAATATATTTTTATATAAAAGCATCATGAAAAATGTGTTGTTGGAAGTAACAAATTGTATTGTGGTTCACTTTATTTATTTATTAATATTTTTTTATATTTTAAAGTACATAAAATATGCTTTAAATAACATGTAATATAGTAGATAAAAAATAATGATAGTTAGCATTATGATGATAATTTTGCAAAGTCTGATCGATAGTCTTTTCTATTGAACATTGGACAATATTTCTAAAACTTTCAATTGTTTTTTTATGAAAACACAATAAATAAAGTAATAATTTATTTGTCTAGTTATTTTTATTATAATTTGCTATGACAATAAATTAGTTAGACCATTTTGTTTTTGGATAAGCCATGTCCCCTTGATAATGTGTCGGCAATATATAATTAGTGCCTTCTGATATTATAACTTTTTCACTTATCAAAAAACTTTCAATAATAATAAAAACTTATATCTCATTAAATACATTTTACTATATAAATTTTGTTGGGTCCCATGTCCTGGCCCATGAAGAATTGCCAAGCCCATGAAGGACTCAATGGCCCGTGGAAGGTCCAAAAGCCCACGTGAGATGGTCAACCCAGCCCAGTGGTAGAGAGACGCGTGCAGAGCCCATGCTGGCAGAAGGGAACGGGACTCTGCAACGCATT
>JAOVVI020018404.1:0-10364 GCA_028571085.2 Nepenthes alata
TAAGACGCTAATAGTTAATAACTAATAACAATCATAAATGACGAGACATAAAATTTTAAGTTGAAACCCCATTTAATAATGAGAAAAAATAATAATGGGACTATAAATCTCAAAAATATTTACTATGTAGTGAGTTCTAATTATTGAAACCTTCAATAAATATAAGAATATAATACCTTTATTAAAAAGTTTAAATAATATAGAATACAAAATAAAAGAGAAGAAAAATAATCAGTAAAATATCTTTCATAACAATAAAAATAATGTTTACAAGATAGGCAAAGAATAGATTACGATTCAGAATTTAAAAGGATGAGTAAATTTTATTTTCTTATTTCTTTTCTTTCTCTTTCTTTCTTTTCACATTATCGTAACTCAATAACTCAAAAAAGTCATAATGAATGTCCTAAAATCTTGTAAGGATATTTTTTTATTAGAAACGTCGCATAAGCACTTATCATGTATACATCAGATCTAAATTTACTATATAAATAGACCACAAGGCACTTTCGTCTCTGACCTCTCTGGTTAAAATATGCATGTACGCCTTTCAAGCATGCATCAGGCTCCTCTGTTATTGACAAGCGGTGCATATATTTCATTCAGACGTTTGTTATGCACCACTTGATAATTTCCTTCAATCAGTTCAAAACTTGCACGATACCAACCATGCCACTAAACGATCTACCAATGGGTTGAGCAAAATGTTGGCTATATGGATTCCCAACTCGTTATTACAGTGGCTGTATATTGTGTTTGATGGCCTCGAATATAATCTTTTTTGAGGATGCCCTTATTGGAATATAGGTCACTTCTGTGCGAGCTCATATCCGATTGACAAAACGAAATATGAGATGAAGTATTGTTGTACAAATACACTCGGCGATGTGATAGGATGACTAAGTATCAGAGTGGTTATAATTGGCCGAAGTAAAATATTTAGTCAGAGTAGTTATAATTAACCGAAGTGAAATACTTGGCCAGAGTGGTTATAATTGGCCGAAATAAAGTATTGGCTAGAGTGGTGATATCGACCAAAGTGGTGTTGCCGGGCCAGAGTGATGAGGTCAATCCGATTCATACTGACATAAAGGAAGGACGATGGCAGCCTATCTAGTAAGTTAGTCAATTGCAAACTCCAGTGCAGGTAGATGATTTCGCAGAGTATGTAATTGACTTTCTAGAGTTGATTGTTGATTTTACAGAATAGGTCACCTGCAAAATTCAGAATAGAAAAATTCAGGTGGTAAACTTTGTAGGTACGCGACCGTCTTATAGAGTAGATATCGCCCGGTGGATTTGTATATATATGTACATCACTATAATTCATAAATAGCAAGAAGTAAAAGATACAATGAGTCGCCCGTTTGCTCTTATATTCTATTCTTCAAGAGTTTCTATAATCAAAAGTTTTTGTAACAAAAATTTTACATAATGAGATTTTTTATGGACTAAGTGTCCAGTAATTTTCTCCCTCTTTTTAAAAAGAGGACTTTCACTTAAAAATTTGTGTATTGTTTTTCTATCTCCTTGTTGTGTATGTGATCGTTGTCATCACCTCGCCTCTCGATTCCACTGTCCAATCGGTGCCCATTTTCCCAATAGCCCGTATACCAAATTCCTCTAGTTTTGTGGAGAACATTCTATTGATGATCAGCATAAGATTAGCTTAATCTCCTTTCCACATTCCGACCAATCTCTTTCCGCCATTCGAGATTTAATCTTCCTCCCTCCATCATGCAGGGGTGACAATTTGGTGCTGGTTGATGTGCTTCTGATATGGGTTGCTTTGGTGTGGGGTGGCTGTCGAGATTTGGAATGTTTACTGCTTCTGGTGGGGCATAGGTCTTTGGTGGAGTCGATTAAAGTTCATATGGTAATGAACTATGGTCACCCTGTTCAAATCTTGTACTTTGGTATTTTTTCTGTCGTGTTTCTTCCATACTTTTAAGGTGGTTTAGATTATAGACGTGCTTTTTAATATATGGATTGGTTTTCCTGGATTTCTTGCAATCAAAATGGCTAAGGACTATTGTGATGCAGCTAAAGGGGAGAATGCAGCTATGGAGGAGTATGTTTGATCAAAATAGGGACTCAGTATATATTCAATCAATCTAGATAATCAAATACCCTTTTAAAAGAATCAATTTACTTAAATTGAATTACAATTGAAATAACTAATCTAAAGTATAAAACTTCTTTAAATCAAACATGGATAATTAAATATTGAAGAGGCATATTACAAGCTGAATTGGCCAAAAAGATTACTTCAGCTGAACCTCAAAATCAATTGATAATTAATTACAGTTGAAATAACTTTTCAGCTGCCACATGCATGCTGCATTAATAATCTTGCATGAATTATCTTTTCAAATTCTAGGTCATGTAAACCAAATTATTCAATTTATTATACGTATGGTTCAGTGCTATATTGTTTTGGTTTTCAATCAACATAACCTCATTATGATGCAATCTTTTGTATTGTGCTTTCATATGTTGTCTTTTGTATTGCTTTTAACATCTGAATATATTTATATCACAGGTCTATTTGTTAGGATGTTGGTTTTTTTTTTTTTTTGGATTTTTTTCTTAAAAAATTACTATGATTGTTTGGCTAACATATTTATATGCCATTCCCTTTTAATACAAACTCATATTTACTTTCTAGAAAAGAGATATTAGCTTTATTTCTTATCCATCTAATTTATCAAAAAATATGTGGTAACAGATGAATTAATAAATATTTTAAAATATCCATTAATATTCTAAAAGTTAGCATAGAAAGAGCCAGGGTAGAGAGAAGAAAGTAAAAGAAAAGGCCTGCGTTGGACTAGACTTGTACTGGAAGACTGATTTCAGAAAGCGACCAACCATCATTATTATCCTCTCTCTCTCTTTCTCTCTCTCAAGTGAGGGAATTCGATGAATTCATTACTTTTCTTCCTTCTTCCCGTTCTCATGTCCCTCTCATTAGTAGCTTTGAGTCAAAAGCGCTCTCTCTCTCTCTCTCTCTCTCTCTCTCTAAAGTTTTCCAGCGGACAAATTCACAGCTTAAAACATCACTGGTAACAAGTGGGCATGTCGAGTTATTTTCCATTTGAGCTTCCCTATTCTTTCCCTCTCAATCAGGATCCAGTCACTGAGGCACAAGTTTTTATTCCACCATTTAAGCATCGATATTATATCATCCCATCTATCTATTTTCATATAAAATTAGATCAATAAATAAATATTATAATATCTATATTAAAGTATTTAAAACATAGTTAATGTTTTTAAAAGAGATCTCATTAATACTAATTTTTTAAAAATGTTAATTTAATAATAATGTTGATATTAATATTGTCTTTACAATGAGACTACTGCATATACAGAGTTGGTGGGATGATAAAAAATAGCTCTTTAGTTAATAAATAAATTAAATGATAGACAGATTCTTATTAAAAAAATATTTATATTTATATGAAAAAATAATCTTCCATTAATTTGTAAACTTAATTTTATCAAAGTTGGAAAGGAGAATCTTCACACCTTCTTAGCCACTTCATTAAAGTTAGCACCACCAGTAGATTCCCCATCTCTTTCATTGTCATTTTTTAATTAAATTTTGTTTTTTTTTTTTTGTTTAAATCAACTATCTCCCTTTAAGCCTTTAAGGTGTATTTAGAGTCGTTGAATTGGAACTAAGATATTCGAGCCAATATATTTTATTCTTTCACTCTAAATGTCTCAACTAAGAAATACCCAATATTATTTTATCATAATAAAGATATCAAGAGTTCAAATGATAAAAATAATAGCTTAGCAGTTAAGCGTAAATAATTCTTAAGATTGTTTATACCGGTATTCTTATACAACATGATAATTCATAAGACTGGGTGCATACTAATATTCCCGACAACCTATATATTTTTATTCTTTTATGGAAAATTTTTAAAGTAAAAGAAAGTTCTAGCACAGTATTAAAATTATTTTATCACGATATAGTTATTCAAATTGTAAACCATAAAAATTAATTTTTAGTAATTTAATAGGAAAAATTCATGGGACTGTGTATGTATTAAATATCTTTATACTTTATGTTGTAAGAGTCTTGTACATAAATTTTTTTCTTTTTTTTTGCTATTGGATGCCCCGAGCGAATTGATTAAACATATATATATATATATATATATATGTTCTCTACCCTTTTGCTCTCAGTGTCCCACAATTATGTAGCTTTTGAAACCAAAAGAGAAGTCGCATGCTTGCATGGTGATTGATACAAGGAGACCTTAATTTTTTTTTTAATGGAATATTTCTACTTTTTTTGTTGTCCCAAGAACAAAAGAAAGGTAAATTGTTTCTCCTTGGTCATTAAACGAATTTGGAGTCTCCACCCTTTAAGAAAGGAGTTGATTTGATATTTTTTAACCATAACTATTTAATTAATATTAAACGGTTGACATATTTTTTTAAAAAATAATAATTTTTTAAATGATAGATGAGCTATTTACCCAAAAAAACAATTAAATGACAGATGAGTCTCCTATATCCTAAAAGCTTATTAAGATTTTATTTTTCTGAAACTATTTTATTCAATCTCAAAAAATAAAAAAAAAACAATTGTTACTGCAAAATTATTATTTCTAGCAATTTTTTATAATTATTCAATCCTTGAAATAAGTCAATAATCCATCAGTTATAATATAATAATATATGTATGTTTATGTAAAATTATACTCCTAGATCTTTGCAATGTAATAACAATTAGATTTTTTAGGCATGTCTAGAAAAAAAAAAACATATTTGATTTTTCAATAATGATTTCACGTTTTATTTATTTAAAAATAACTCAATTAATTAAATTATAAAGTCAAATATTATTCAATCTCATAAAATGATTTCCACTATATAGTTCCACAATAAAATGATTTGTATACAAAAATAAGTTCCAGAATATCTTATTTGTACATTTACACTATAAGAATATTCTTTAAACACTCTTTAAACATCTTAAATGATATAATATCTCATAAATATTATAAATTTATATAGGAATAGACAAGTTATCATGTCATCACCTAATAATATTAGAAAAATATTTTTTAGTAAGTAATTAATATGTATATTCTATATATATATATATATATATATATGCATGCATAAACTTTAGAACCACCCCACACATAAAATCCGGACAACCTAAAAAATAACAACCCAACCCCTTAAAACTTAAGACACTTAAAGATAAATCCAAAAGTGGACACATACTATTTATCCCCAACAAAATTTGGAATTAAAAGCTAAGGGAAGAAGTACCCTACTGTGTAGGTCCCGGAGACTTGCCATTACTCTGAATTCAGAGAGTTCTTAATGATGCCATTTACCCAGTTATCATCAAACAAATTGGTATACTCGAAGAGGCAATTATTCTAATCTTTTCATATATATAATAAACTGTGGCCGTCAAGATAATACTACTACTAGCTTGGATGTGGTTGGGGAATTTCGTCTTTTATTTGATCGTTGCCCCACTCCAATTATCATATTCAAATCATCGTCATCCATGTATGTCATATTGCTACTTCACACTTGATTGGTGATAGCACACTGAGCTGCATGAATGGCTGAGAGGGCAAGTACGATCTCAGCAATTCGAATAAAATTCAATAGCCGAAGATCGTGTTTATTTTTTTTTCTATTTGTAAATTTATAGAAAAAAAGAAAAATATTCGACTATCATATTTGATTCGAATGTTCAAGACAATACGGCCTAGCCCCTCTTGTCATACCACATGAGGATTTTGTTAGACAATGATGTGGCTAAAACAATCTCTAAAGTGGAATATAAAATTGATTTTTATACCTCCTGTCATTTGCATGCTCTATTTTTAAACGTAGGATTCGGACCGGCTTCGAGCTTTTTGGACACTCCTTCATTCCTTTAGATGGTGTAATACTTGAGTTGGGTACCATGGACAAAGTCAGAAGGTTCAATTTATAAACAAAACCATCATTCACCTCAACCGAAAGTTTCGAACTCAAACCGGCCAAGAATTGATAATTGAGTTAATGGAAGAGTTATCATCACTAAATGGACCACTATTATTTCAGTAATGGATTGAGTAAAACAGTAGAGATTGATAAATCGATCGAGGAAGACGAAAGGAATGAAACCCTCTGCGACTAGAATCCGGCTCAGAAACGGCTTGATTAGGCCGACTCACGACTCGACTTGGCGGCTCGATCCGGCTAATGGGCCGGACATAATTAATTGGGCTGAAGCCTATATTCTCCCACTTGGTCCATATTTTACATGATGTGATAACCAAACTTATCAATTCTCTAACTTAAGAAATAAATATACGAATTATGACGATAAGTCCTCTAATAATGAGTAATATCTTTTATATATTACAATATATTATATTTTTTAAGTCATTTAATATCCGGTAACTTTACTTTATGAATAAACCCTATGTTTATTCTTTGTCCAATTTAATGATATTCTCAAATCAATTAATATGTACACAATTTTAAAAAATATCATAATAAATAAATAGAAATTTATAACATCATTATCCATACAATAAAAATTATAAAATAAAACTCAATCTCATTTTAGTTACAAGATTCTTGAACCTTAATGGTGGCATGCCTTTTGTCAAAGGATCAGCGATAATCAATTCAGTGCTAATATACAAAATAGTAATTTTCTTTCCTTTAATGCGCTCCATTATGGCTAAAAACTGAATGTCAATGTGTTTACTTCGACTGCTGCCTTTATTTTTTTTAACCAAAAAAATAGCAACTAAATTATCGTAATATAACTTTAATGGCTTTGAGATGGAATCAACCACTCTAAGTCTAGACATAAAATTTCTCATCCATACACCATACTTTGTAGCCTCAAAATAAGCAACGAACTCAACCTTCATAGTGAAAGTAGCAATCAAAGTTTACTTTGCACTCCACCAGGATACAGCTCCACCAGGAAATAAAAATATGTAATCGAATATTGATTTACGTGAATCAATACATCCAGTAAAGACTAAATCTGAGTACGCCAAAAATTTTTAAATTATCGGTCCGTCTATATGTAATCATATAGTTTTCGGTACCTTGAAGATATCTCATGATTTTTTTCGCAACTTTCGAGTGCTCGATACTTGGATTACTCTAAAATCTTTCCAATATTCTAACTGTAAATGCTATGTCAGGTCTTGTACATACCTGAGCATACATCAAACTTCCAATAACGAAAGTAAATAAATTATTTTTAATCTGTTCCCGTTTCAAATTATTTTTCGGGCATTGGCTTAAATTAAGTCTATCACCCTTCACAATAGGCGCTACAATTTGTGAATAATTTTTCATCCAAAATCTCTGTAAAACTCTATTGATATAGGTCTCTTGAGACAAACCTAGAACACAACGCGATCTGTCTCAATATAACTTGATGTCAATGATATAAAATGCATCACCTATATCCTTTATTTTAAATTTTTTAGAGAAAAATTATTTCACCTCATATAACAACCCTTTTTATTAGATGTAAGTAAAATATCATCTACATATAAGATAAAAAAATAAATCCAACTCCCACTGACCTTCTGGTATATACATTGATCTAAAATATTATATTCAAAATTAAATAAATAGATAACTTTATTAAATTTTAAATACTATTGACGGAATACTTATTTTAATTCATATATGGACTTTTTAAATTTGCATACCAATTACTCACCGTCACTAGAGAAGAATCCTTCTGATTATTTCATGTAAACCTCTTTCTCTAGATTACCATTTAAAAATATAATTTTTATATCTATTTGTTATAATTTCATATCAAAATGAGCAACTAATGTCAAAATTATGCAAAGAGAGTTCTTTTTTGATATATAAGAAAAGTCTCATTGTAATCAATTTCTTCTTTTTGAGTATAACCATTAGCAATGAGTTTTGCCTTATATCTTTTGATATTGCCCAATGAGTCTTTCTTTATTTTAAAGACTCGTTTACACCCTATAGCTTTTACCCATTTAGGCAATTTAATAAGATCCTAGACTCCATTGCTACTCATAAAATACATCTCTTTTTTCATGGTATTATACCATAATTATGATTTATTATAATTCATGACTTGTGAAAATATTTCATGATTATTTTTAGCTTTCATATTATAATCAGACTCTTTCAGATAATAATATAATCACCATAAATTGCTGACTTTCTCATTCTAGAAGTCCTTCTTAATATTATATCATTATCCTCAATAAGAGTATATTGTATAACTATTTCAGATAAATTTTGAATTTCACGGTCTACTAGAATATGATCAGTATTTTATGGAATGACATTTATTGATTGTTCAACACCAAATTGATCTTAAGGGTGTTGTGTTCATCAATTAACCTATTATGTGAAGTACAGGATTGAGAAATTAAATAATCAGTTCTTGATCATTTTCTTTCACTCATTAAGTCATTATCAAAAAATTTTATATTTCTTGATTCCATAATCCAAGTGGTGTGAGATGGACAATAAAATCTGTATCCATTGGACCGTTCAGTATATCCAATAAAATACTCACTCATAGTCCTTGGATCCAACTTCTTCTCTTGTGGGTTATAAACTCTTACTTTGGATGGGCATCCCCATAAGCGTATATGTTGTAAACTCGATTTTTAACATTTTCAAAACTCAAAAGAAGTTTTTAGAACATCTTTTATTGGGACCCGATTTAATATATACACTATCGTTTTAAGAGCTTCACTCCACAAAGATTTTAAAAATTCAGAGTTACTAACCATACTCCTCACCATATCCAATAATATTCGGTTTCTTTTTTTTGCTACACTATTTTGGTCCGAAGAATCAGGTATAGTATACTGGAAAATAATTTTATATTCTTAAATAAACTTTACAAATGAATCAGACATTTGTCCATCTTTAATATATCTACTATAATACTTTCTACCTCTATCTGATATCATAATTTTAATATTTTTTTAGATTATTTCTCTACTTGTATTTTAAACATAAGGCACAAGTCTTAAAATAGAAATCAAATTTTTAAAAAAAATTAGAATGTAAAAGGTCTTTTCAAGCGTCAAAATAAAACCACTATTTAAAACTAAAGAGCATGTGCTAATGGCCTCAACATGTGAACGCATCTTGTTTCTGGAGAAGATACATTGTTCACTGCCCACTAATTTTTTTAGATTTTGCAAGCCCTATAAGAAATTTAAAATATAAATTGTAGAACCATAGTCAATTCACCATGTGTTATGTATAATATTAATCATATTAGATTTATAACATACAAAAGAGAATGTATTACCTTTCTTTTCAAGTAAATTCTGATACTTGAAACAGTCCTTCTTTACATGTCCCTTCTTTTTACAGAAGAAGCACTTGGGACTCCTTAGTGATATCAGATTGAGAAGGTACTTTACTTTTTTCCTTTGGTTTGACCTGCGTCTTGAACCTTCATTCCTTGACCATGTAAACGCTCTCATTTTGCTACATCACGAACCTTCCTTCCTCTTGAACACACATGGTCATTAGTTTATTAATTGACTATTTATTCTTATATGTGTTATAAGAGATTTTAAAAGGCACATATTACGGTAAAAGTAAATTCAAAATATAGTGTATAATAAAATATTTAAATATTTTTATCTCTAAATTTTTTAACTGAGCTGTAACATCCCTCATTTACATTATGTGCTCACGTATACTCTTAACACTTGTGAGCCTAATAGATTAAAACTTTATTATTAGGGTGCTAGTAAGTGCTTTATCTGAAGTCATAAATTGCTCATTTATAGTCTTCAGTAAATCTTACACTTTATTATATTGGTCGAAAGAATCACGAATACCAACAGAAAGTTTTATCTTTATGAACATTAAACTGAAGCGATTAGATCGCTCTCATCGTTTATAAAGAGTTACATTGTCTGAAATGCTGGTAAGGGTAAGAGCAGGTGGTTCGTCTTTTCAGATAGTATAATCGATATCCAGCCATCCTAAGTGAAAAAGAATTTTCTCCTTCCACACTTTATAGTTGTCACATTTAAGTTTAAAATTTTACATCTAATATCGAAAAGATTTACAGATTAAATAGTTGCATAAAAATAATTGCATGTTTAACATCCAACAAATGAGGCTAACAAATTATAGAATTATGTTTACCATTATAAAGCATATATATTAATCAATAAATAAAAAATTACATGTGGACTAAATTTTAGTTCCAATAGATTCATATCCAATTTTATTATAAAACTATCAAATTATATTCCATTCTTAATCCCTGTCGGTAAATTAAAAAAAATAATTTGACATTTTATCCTAATTAATTAATTTAATATAAT
>JAOVVI020018405.1:0-10363 GCA_028571085.2 Nepenthes alata
TGGTGACAAAAGGTAATCCTGGTTTTTGGCAATGTTGAATAGAAAAGCTTCATGTAATGAGTGCCACCAGTCACGATGGTGACAAAGGTAATCCTGGTTTTTGGCAACGTTGAGGCTGATTAGCAGGTACAAATTCCAAATCACATTTTGTTATTGTGATTTGAACATGGCCATATTCTAGTTTATGCAATTGTCTGACTGGTCCATTGTTTCCTCATAAACATTGTTCCTGAATCCTCATTCTTTGGAGATGATAAATCTCAGTTATTGTTGTGTGCTAATGAAACTGATAGCATCTATAATGGTGGGTCAGGAAGATGACCATATAGTTCTTTCGTCCTGAATTCAGTAATCAAACCAAAAGAGTTTAACTTCATTATTGTTTTTGAATGATATGTTCTTTCAGGGCTTGCTCAAGAAGGATGCAAAATGGAGGCTGCAGCTGTGATTTATGCAAGTATCAGATCTGCACGTGCTGCTGTTGCAATGTTGCACCAAAAGGAGATAAAGGGGGGCTGTGTTTGGGCACGACAGCTGGGTGGTGAGGTAAATAATGCAATTTAAGAGCATAGCACTTTAAAGTTCCCATATCGTCATAAGCAGTACTTATTTACTCTGATCTATCTGTGCTGCCCAGGTACCTAACAATGGTTAAATTTCTAATTCCTGCTAGGGGCTTCGAATTAGAGGTTGTTTTGGCAGCCCGTTAGTTTGTGATGCAAGATCATTATAATGTAGGATCTAGGAAAGGGATATGTTATGTGCAAAGAATCATCTGCAGTCTATGCTTGTTTCTGAGTGGTATTTAGTACTTTATACAATCTATCTGAATGTTACTTGGGCCTTAGTGAAAATCTCATGGCACATACCCATGTTAAGCACCTTATGTTAAATATTGTAAGTTTTTGCATCTTGTTCCTTTAGTATCAGTGTCAAATATCTGTTTTTTCTTTTATATGTTTGAATGTGTCTGCCTCAGTTATATTATGGTAACTGGTAAGACTAAAATTAAAGTAGATGTAGTATTTGGAACTCTTGCACTTTTCTATCTGATTGATGCTGTCTATTGCATTTTTTAACCAATGAAAATCTCATTTCTCGTTTCTGGCAGGAAAACTGTTGATAATAGTAATATGTTTAACTTATTTTGTGCAGATATTTACTTGCACTAGTCGTCTATGCATGATTTTTTTTTCAAGAAGAATCAAGTGCTACCTGTTTGCTCTGCTTTAGTAGACTCAAAATTTTGCTTTGTACTGATGCTTCAGGAATCATAATATCTCCTCTTATGCTCCAGGGTTCCAAGACACAGAAATGGAAACTAATAATCCGAAATGTTCCTTTTAAGGTGAATAATTTCTGGTCAAGTGAAACTACTTTATTGATTAGTAAGTCTCAATTCTAAACTCTTACACTGAATCATAAGCAGACAAAAGTGGATGACATTAGAGCAAAATTCTCAGCGGTGGGGTTCGTATGGGATGTATTTATTCCTCATGATTCTGATAAAGGGTACTGCTTCAGTAAGAAAATATACTTACGCTATTAATGAAATGCCATCATTTTCTGTATATGATCTGTGTACATGCTTTGCAGGCTGTCAAAGGGATTTGCGTTTGTTAAATTCACTAGCAAGCACGATGCAGAAACTGTGTGTGCTATTTCTATATTGTTTCAAATCATTTCATGATCGGTCAAAGGCTTTATTGGATAGATTTTGGGTTCACTATTTCTTCTGTACTTTCTTTTACCTTCTCCCAGGCTATCCTGAAGCTCAATGGACAAAAGTTTGATAATCGAACCATAGCTGTTGATTGGGCTGTTCCAAAGAAAATATATACCACTGGTGCTATATCCACTGTTGGTTTGGAAGATGGTAAGTGCAATCTTCAAGATGTATCATATATATTATATAATTTTATGTTGATTGTATTTGTTCTACGAAAATTTGATTGAGCTATCCCATTGTAAGGATGATTTGGAGGAATTGAAGCTGCTATTGTTGGTTTTTGGGGAAACTCATGTCCTTTCCTTCCATTGTTGTTCTCTGCCTCTCTCTCTCTCTCTTCCCTTTTCCCATTTTGGGTGTTTTGCTGTTTAATCTCATTGGTGTTTATCTCCTATGCTTTATCCGTAAGAATTAATAGAAAAGGCAAATTCCTTACTATGCACCAATTCCAGCTTGAAATAACCATAAGAAAATACAAATGGGGTTCCTAGAAATGTTAGCATCATGTTTCTTTCCCGGCAAAGGATAGGATTATTGTCTCCACCATGAAGTAAATGTAAATTTTTTTGAGTTGATGGATTCATAGATGTGAAAACATGCAGAAAACTCCACAGAACAAAAGTACTGTTAAATGATATCAGAAAGCTGAAGCCTTGCTTGACTGGACATCCAATGGAATGTGGGGGGTTATTTTTGAAATTGTGATTGTCAAGGTGTAGGGAATATGATTCTGGGAAAATATTATGGGCTTTAAATTTTCATTGGTCAAGAGTATGTGATATTTGGTATTACTTGTGGGTCAAGTAATTTCTGTCTTGTGATGCAAATGAGTGCTTCATCAAACACCTGATAAGTTATTTTTATCAAAGATTGCATCATGTGCATGACATTGCCGAAAAAAGATAGTTCTAGTATGCTATCTTGATGACGATGGAACTGGGGGGCTTAGAACTTGTCCGTATGGGTGCTCCTTTTCTTTATCATTTTGCTGTTTTTCTTTTGTTTTCTTTTTTCTTTGGTGGGAGATTCTGGAACGAGGTAAAAGTGTTTCAGTGTTTGTACTTTGTGTTGATAGTTTATTGGCTTTTCTCTGTTGAAATACAAGGTAATATTCTTCTATTAATTGAGGTTTCTTAGTGTTCAATATTCTGCTAATGTAAATCCTTCTTTGCGCAGGACAAAAGGATGAAGGAGATGCAGATAGCAACGGAAATATTGACACTGCCTCAGAGGATGATGATTGGGATCTTGAGGAAACAACTGAAGACACTAATGGGGCTGGTGTTAGCACTGCTAACTCCGACATGGTAGACAGAGAAGCAGCTGATTTTGATAAGGAAGCAGAAATAGCACAAAAAGTTCTTCAGAACGTGATCACATCCTCTGCTAAAGATAATCTGAACTCCTGCATAGATGCTTCTGTGAACAACATCAATGTTCCGCATAAATTGTCTGATGAGCCTGTGAAGTTTCCTAGTGAAAACAATAAACCTGGCAGGACTTGTGAAAGCAGACAGACTAAGGTTAAACCTGCAGATGTTGAAGATGATCTGCAGACAACAATTTTTATAGGCAATCTGCCTTTCGATGTTGATGCTGAAGAAGTGAAACAAAGGTTTTCTAGTATTGGAGATGTGCAGTCCTTTGTTCAAGTTCTTCATCCAGCCACCAAGTATTGAAATCTAGCATTTGACTTGCTTTTGTACCTTCATTTTTCACTGCAATTCATATGACACCCTCATTGTGGGCAGGCGGCCAAGGGGAACTGGATTTCTTAAGTTTAGTACTGCAGATGCTGCTGCCACTGCAGTTTCAGCCGCAAATGCTGGACCAGGTCTTGGTATTTTTCTGAAAGGAAGGCAGCTGAAGGTGTTAAAAGCTTTGGACAAGAAATCAGCCCATGATAAATCACTGGCGAAGTCCAAAAATGAGAATCATGACCACCGTAACCTTTACCTAGCAAAGGTCTACCTTCTTGTTTTCGCTGCACCATCTTTGGGAGATGGAGGCTGCAATGTTGTATGTTTGTATTTGTTCTTCTTTAACAATATTTGACTTTTGACTTTGTGTAGGAAGGCCTCATTCTTGAAGGGACACCAGCTGCAGAAGGAGTTTCTGCAAGTGACATGGCAAAGCGTCAAATGTAAGTTTCTGGTTGTGTTTTGAGAGGGAATTTAGAATAATGAGCCATTTCCCAATTTTCAAAGTTGATGTCACATTGGTCACCATATTTTGTTCATTTTTTATCTCTTTATATTGCTCATTTTTAAGGAGCATACCAATGGTTTTTAAATGTTTACCAGGTTGGAAAGGAAAACGATGATTAAACTTCAATCTCCTAATTTTCATGTCTCAAGGACTAGACTCATTATTTACAATTTACCCAAGTCGTTAACTGAGAGAGAACTTAAAAAGCTTTGCATAGATGCAGTTACCTCAAGAGCTACCAAGCAGAATCCAATGATTCGACAGGTTATATGTTCTTTCCAAAGTTAAAGCTATCATTCTTTTGTCCTGCTCGAGATTCTTATTTCTTACCAGCTGTATATACTCATGTAGATAAAGCTCCTGAAAGATGTGATGAAAGAGAAAGTTGTAACAAAGAACCATTCTCGTGGAGTTGCTTTTGTCGAGTTCACAGAACATCAACATGCACTTGTCGCTTTGAGAGTCTTGAACAATAATCCTGGTAGCTTACTCTTGTTGGTTTGATCCCTTTTCTTCGGTAGCAATTGTTATAAAAGGTTCAATTGCTAGTTTAGGATTGCTAAACCCCATCTTCCTGACCTCTTTGGTATCGTTTGCCTGTTGTGTGGTTTCTCTGTATATCCTGGTAACTTTTATTGCCTTGTCCTCCAAATTTCAGAAAGCAGCTCTGTTTACTGCTGACCTAATAATAGCCTAAATTTTCTTTTTCGTTTTTCTTTTCAGGTTTTTCTTTTTTACTCGAATAATATGATTAGCTATTGCAAACTTGCTAGAGGCTTGATCTTCACCTATAATTTGAAAATGCCATCTGCAGGAACTTTTTGTCTCGAGCATCGTCCAATTGTGGAGTTTGCTCTTGAAAACGTTCAAACATTGAGGCAACGGAACATGAAGCTGCATTCTCAGCTACATGGAACGAATGATGGTCATGCATATAAGCAGCAGGAGGATGATTATCCCAATAAAGAGAAGCCCAGGAAACAAAAAACTATGGACAAAAAGAGATCGTTGGATGATGATACAGATGCCAAGGAAGAGCATGGAAGAAGCAAGAAGCAGAGGATTATGCCAGCAAAAGGAAATATAAATGGCCATCCATTGGAGGACTTGAAAAAGAAGTCCAAGAAGAAACAGGAAAGGAAGAAACATAATCCTGTTAAACCATCCGAGTGTGAAAACAGAAACTTTGATGCTGACAAATCAAAATCATCGAAACAAATGGATGTGAAACCAAAGAAGAGGATGGCAAGCAATCCAGAAGAATTGAAGGAGCAAAAAAGTGCAAGGGGGAGATTCAAAAGTACAAAGAATAAAGTGGGTGTAGGGCAAGATGTGGATAAGCTTGACAGGCTGATCGAACAATACAGGTTGAAGTTTTTGCAGCAGAACCCCGGAAAAGTCGATGCGGAAAAGCAAGGTTCTAAGCAGATTAGAAGATGGTTTCAATCTTAATAGCAGTCTCCTTTCTCCATTTTGTTTGGAAAAAATAAATATAAAACATTGTTGTATTAACTATTAAGCAACAGATGGTAGGTTATTTATAATATTTTTTATCTTTTTTCTAAATTTGACAGTTACCGGGAGAAGCTACTGCTGCTGCTGTTACTTGCCGTGGAGCTAATTTACTTTGGATGAACTTTTAAAGCAGTTTTTGAGTTGTAAATTTACAGTTTCACAAAAATATAATTGAGATCCTCACATATAATATTCCTTCTTCGACATGTTAGGATGACTGAATGAAAGTAAGGATGGTAATCTCATAGGAAAAGCTCGAACTATTTTTTTTAAGCACTTGATCCGGGCGACGTGCTCTTGAGTTCTGTGATCATGGAGTAAGTCTTTCGTGACTGCTCTCATTCACGCGGCTGGATGACCTAAAACAATCGTCCGAGGTTCTCATTCGTGTTCATCCATGGTGAGTCGTGTCAAAATCAACACCTTTCCCTCAAGATCCCCTTGGGCTATGCAAACCTTGAAGCAGGCAATTAAATATCAACTAGAAAGGAGAAGAATAATAATCATTGAGAGAAACTAACCCATGCCCATTAAACATTTATAAAAGTAAATTCAAAGCAATGAATTTTCGTGTCAAATTTATCAAAAGAAACTTTAAAGGCGCTGTTAATTATTGACTGTGAATTGGCAAGACAACCTTCTATTCTTTTATTGCTTAAGCAATTGCTGCAACTTTTCCAGGAGTTGTGAAGAGGAGGTAACCCAAATATCGAGATCTGTCTAAAAACTACGCTGGATAAACTGTAGTTGTATTATTTGTGTTGTGGTTTTACTAACAATTTTTTTTGGTAAGCTAATTTTTCAGGGTTTAAATGAAAAATTATGACTAAAATTTATGCTTCTTTGTGACTTTCTATGATTTAATTACAAGATTTATTATTGCTACTCGGACCAATGGCTTTTGGTAGTCATGATAGATTTTTAATTAGAAAATATGTTTTGGTTTTTCAATATGGAAACTTTTGAAATAAGTTTTGACATTAAATTATATATGTAACAGAAATAGTTAATATTTTAGTCATGTAAAAAGAATGTGCATCCACTTTCTAGAAATAGTGTGTTAGTCTAATCTGAAGGGTTCAGTACGGATCCGAGCCAATACCAACAAAGCCCAACCAACAGCGAAGAGGCCGAACCAGTAGGCAAGCCCAATCAGACGATGGTGATCCGAGAGATTTGGGGCAAGGCCCCCTAGGCACCTCTAACACGTATCCAATCGTCTTCCACCTGCATCTCTCCCAATGCGGTTGCAAACTTGTAGTGCAGGAAATGCCGGCTCAGAAAATGTCATCCAATGAGAAATGAGGTCAATTCTGGCAAGTCACGGCAACCGCTGTCCTAACAACAGCTGGACCAATCCCAACAAAGTCAAACAAGCCTGTTCTAGCCACGCACGACGACAATCCTCGCGTCACCACAAGGAAAGAAGTGAAGAAGCTACTCGAAGCGGGATTGATAAGGGAGGTCAAATACTTGGACTGGTTGTCGAACGTCGTCATCGTGAAAAAAAATAGTGACAAGTGGCGGATGTGCATCAACTTTACTGACATGAATAAAGCCTACCCAAATGATAACTTTTCGCTTCGAAATATCGACTAGCTGGTGGACCCTATGTCCAAGCACAAACTCCCAAATTTCATGGACGCCTACTTAAGGTACAACCAAATAAAAATGAGCCCAGACTATGAGGAGTATACCTCATTCATAATCGACCAAGAGACCTACTACTATAAAATTATGTCTTTTGGTCTAAAGAATGCCGGCACAACCTATCAGCGGTTGGTGAATAAGATGTTCGAAATCCAAATCGGGTGAAATATGGAGGTGTATGTAGATGGCATGCTTGTCAAAAACAAAGTCATCGACAACCACGTTCGTGATCTGGCAGAGATCTTCGAAGTGCTTTGAGCTCACAGAATAAAGATCAACCCGACCAAGTGCATTTTCGGGGTGACCTCCTAGAAGTTCTCGGGCTTCACAATGTCCCAACGCAACATTAAGGCGAACCCAGAGAAAATAAAGGCCATCCTAAACATGAGCGCTACGTGGTCCGCAAATGAGGTCTAGAAGCTCACAAGGAGACTCGTCACCCTCTCACGGTTCCTGACCAAATTGGTAAACAAGTACTTATTATTCTTCAAGGCCCTCAGAAGGACGAAGACAACCACATTGCGATGGACTTCGGAGTGCAAGGTTGGGTTCCAGGAACTGAAAAAATACCTCACCAACCCTCCACTCATGATCTTGCCTTTAGAGGATGAGGTCCTGTATTTTTATCTGGCGATGTCAAACACGGCCCAAAGCTCAATTCTTATCCTACAGCAAGGGAACGTGCAACAACCTGTGTACTACGTAATCAAAGTGCTGACAGACATGGAGTCCCGCTACCCTTACGCCGAAATGATTGTTTTGGCCCTCATCTATTCTGCACAAAAGCTACGGCCATACTTTCAAGCGCAACGAATCGTCTTGCTAATTGACCAACCTCTTAAAGGAATCTTGCTGAATCCAGAAACGTCTAGACAACTGGTCAAGTGGGCCATAGAGTTGGGCGAATTCGACGTGGAGTTTCACCCGCAGTCGCTCTTGAAGTGTCAAGCCCTCGCGAACTACTTGGCTGAAACGTCGACCCTTGCTCTCGACACCCCAGACCAAGTCAAAAGCACAAGCATCATAAGGGCCCATGTGTGGGCCCTTCACGTCGATGGATCGTCCACACAATCGGGTAGTGGGGCCAGAGTCGTACTCGGAACTCCAGATGGCTCAGAGATAAAATACTCCCTAGCACTTGGATTCCCAGCAATAAACAACGTTGCGGAATACGAGGTCCTCCTTGCAGGGCTCAAATTAGCAAAGGAGTGCTCAGCAAAAGCGTTGGTCGTCTATAACGACTCAAAGCTGGTAGAAAATCAGATCCGGGGAACTTTTTGAGGCATAAAGTCCTTAGCTCGCCAAGTGATCGGCAAAGGCCCAGGACCAGATGTTCGAGAAATTGAGATTGTGCATATTCCGATGACAGAGAATTGGAAGGCCGACTAGTCGGCCAAGGCTGCTGCAACGGATTGCAGGAGCAGTATGCCAGGAGCATGTGAGAAGTCCTAGCCGCACCCAACATTGACGACCTAAGGCGCAAGATGCTATAGGTAGTCGAGAACGACGATTGGATGACCTTGTACTGGAGGTACCTGACGGACAGAGCGCTGTCAGAGGACCTAGAGGAGGCCAAGCAAGCAACGAAGACAGCTGACTGGTATGTGATCATCGATGAGAGGCTGTACCGACGAAAATACTCGACTCCTTACCTGAAACAACTTTCACCTGAAGAAGTTGAATATGCGCTGGGCAAAGTCCACCTCAACGTTTGCGGCTCGCACGTCGGAGGGAAGAACCTCATATTCAAAATCATGCAATGGGGTTTGTTCTAGTTCATGATGAGACAAGATGTCATGGACTTTGTCAAAAGGTGCGAGAGCTGCCAAGTTCACGAATCCATCTGCAACACACGAAGTTGCGGAGCCTGCAGGCCCCGTGGTCGTTCTCACAATGGGGCCTTGATATCCTTGGGCCTATGTCCTTGCATCCAGATAGAGAAAATTTCTCATTGTCAATATCGACCACTTCACCATAGGGTCAAGGCTACTCCCCTGGGACGCATAATCGATCAGAACGCAACGAATTTCGTCCGCCAGAATATTATTTTTCGGTTATATTTTTGAGGTCATAGTGACTGACAACGAAACTCAATTCACCGAAAAATGATTCACTAAGTGCTGTGCGAGCTTACGTATCAGATTGGTCCACACGTCCGTGGCGAACTCACAAGAAAATGGCCATGTCGAAGTGAACAACTGAACGCTAATGTATGGGTTGAAGACAAAGTTCGAAAACACAGGGGGTTCCTAAGCCAACGGGTTACCGTCCATGCTATGGTCATACCGAACGACGTCACGGGAAGCAACACGGGAGACGCCCTTTAGTTTATGCTATAGGACTGAAGTGGCCGTCCCCGTTGAGGTAGGGCCACCCAGCCTCTAGATTGAATGCTTCAACCCTATCAGCAACTCACAGTGGCTCACAGAGCACCTGGATTTGCTCCTAGAAGCCCACAATGCAACACGCTTAAGGACAGTGGCATATCAGCAGCACGTCACTCAATACTACAACAAGCGGGTGAAAGGTTACCCACTCAGGGTTGGGGATTCAATCCTGCATAGTGTAGAGGCGACGGGCAAAACTGCTCACAGGAACAAACTCTCCCCAAATTTAGAGAGGTCATTCCTTGTCTCGATGATCCTTTGAAGCGGGGCATACAAGCTGCGTGCCCAGGACGGCAAATTAGTTCCTCGGATCTAGAATGCCACCCACCTTAAGAAATACTACCAGTGATCCTTGAACTCGCCTAGGTAAGGTGTGCATGCATGGTTCGACGTGCTTGTATATATATCATGTTTTCGTTAATAAAAGTATCATTTTTATTTTCCTGTAACTGGTCATGTGAGTGCTTGCATTCCTGCCACCTCGAAAAGAAAAACGAGCTAGACTGCCTCTAAGTCAAGAGAACACTCGTCCACTTGTAAGAGAAGCCTTGGTCCAGCGCCAAGTGGCCCACACACAGCCGAACTCCGAACTTCGCCCCGCACTAAAAGGCCATTTAGTGGCAAAAAAACCTTGGCCCTGCGCCAAGCGACCCCCATGCTGCCAAACTCCGAACTTCGGCTCCGCACCGAAAAGCCTTTTAACGGCCGAGAAAACCTTTGCCCAGCACTAAGCAGCCCATACGCAGTCGAACGAGTAGGCCTAGGGGCTCCAGCAGCTCCCGATAAGACAACCATTAAAACCTTAGAAGGCCTAAACGGTAGGCGTGCAACGATCTTCTTCCGAAAAAAGAGCACCCTCAGCCAAAGGCGATCG
>JAOVVI020018406.1:0-10363 GCA_028571085.2 Nepenthes alata
GGCGCATCAGACTGCAATAAAGATACCAGAGCTTGATACCGTTGATTTCTAAGACAAATCTGTTACAAGAAACAGCGCTCCATATTATAAAAAAGAGCGAAAAATTATGAATGAAAGAATGGTGACACATGTACAGATTAAGAGAGAGAGTTTTGCAGTACAGAAAAGCAACAAACATAATATGCACTTTCGGATGATAATTAATATTATAGTTGGAATCTTGAGTGTCATTAAAAACCAAAAAAGGATCTGGTTCAACTTTAACATTAGTGTCCACCTAGTAAGGCGCATAAGCTCATTTGGATGTTAAAGAGGAAAGCTAAACAACAATGCCTTTTTTCAACCTACTGTGGGATAAAGGTATCTCTCACACATCTTTGGGTATTGTGATGATCCCTCATAAAAGGTCCTCTTTTATAAATTCAAAAACCCTTCTTGTAAGATACTTTTGCTCTATGTACCACTGTCCTTGGTTTCTCTACATATCTTTTAGGAAATGGAAAACACACATACATCCACACATGACATGGAGTGAGGGGCCGAGAGAAGGGAAGAACGTGAGCAGAAAAGACTGAATAATAGATTGAAAGGGGCCATAATTAACATACCATGTATCTGTGATGTATGCATGCAGGCATTGGCTCAACTGGATTTACATGAATATGTACAACGTCGTTCTGCATAGACATGAGATCAAATGTATGCATCATTAAATTAGTGTGGAACTCAATCAAATCCAAGTAACTAGCATACTATTGAAAATTATTAGATACCTTTGTCCATTTCTGTTGTATACAATCATGTACAAAGTGTCTGTGCTGAGGGATAGACGCACTGGCAAAAATAGTTTGATGGGCACTGCTTGATGAATACGTGGTCAACAGCTTTCGAATGGAACTGACTTGTTTAGAGGAGCTGAAAATGAAATCAACCTGAACAGAAGTACATATGCTATTAGTTGTAAAACTCTTCTTGCACAAAACAATAGTACTTCATAAAATAGGACTCAAAATCCTCAATTCTGGAAGGAATTTAAGCCAATCATCTGAGGACAATTCGGGTAATGAAATATGGACATTTAAGAAATTCCCAGACTGACAAATAAACAAAAATCAACCTGAACAAAAGTACATATGCTATCAGTTGTAAAACTCTTCTTGCACAAAACAATAGTACTTCATAAAATAGGACTCAAAATCCTCAATTCCAGAAGGAATTTAAGCCAATCATCTGAGGACAATTCGGATAATGAGGTATGGACATATAAAAATTCCTGGACTGACAAATAAACAAAGTAAGTTGATCTCTTGAATTGGGGGAAGATCCGTCATCAAAAGGTTTGATAAAACCAGAATATTCAATTTTCCCTCAATTTCATATACATAGTGTGATACCCAGTATCTTAAGCATATTGAATTCTTTCTGTAGTATTGTACTTCCACATATATATGCAACAAGTTCATCCCACGAACTGGTAACAAGCACTATCAGATTAAACTAGCTACGCCAAGTGAGCAACCTTAAGTTCATTAGCAAACCCCATATACTGTCTTTCTTTGGTCGGTAAGGAGGAGAAGATTTTATTGACACAAGGTGGCATCCAAAAACGTACAGTAATAAAAAGTAAAAACACTACATCCAACAAACTTATATACTCATAAACAGATAAAAGTCAATTACCTCATCAATAGTGCACAAACAGATTAAAGGGAAAAAAACCCAATTACCTCGTCAACTACCAACATCTTCATGGCTTCAAGATTGAGAACATGCTTCTCAAGCATCTGACACAAACTTGCTACAGTTGCCACCACTATCATTGGGGGCTCAGCCTGTAACATACAAGGAATCTTAAACTCTTCTTTTAACCACCAGAAATATAACCTCTTAGTTCCCAAGTTCCAACATTTACAATATTTCAATTTTCCTATACCACAGTCAAAAATAAGAATTTTACTACTGCAAGAGATGGCAGAAAATTTATGGCACAAAACCAGTAGGATCAACTTCTGCACCACATCCTAACCCTTACTCATGAACATTGCCAAAATCTAACACGTAGATATATCACCTTTAGCCAACTTCTGTGCCTTTTCAACATTCCTCCATCTAGAAGAGCCATAACGGTGCATGTCTTCTGACCTGGGTCAACATCTACAGGCTTTGCAGCCAACATTCGCGCAACCTTAGTAACCTTGTTCAACAAGAAACATCAATATCATCATTGAATAAAATTATAGTCCTGTGTAGTCCAAACAGGCACAATAAATGACAAAGTTGATTAGTTCATTCGCCTATTTAAAATATCCTAAAGCGAAAGTGTCACAGACTCTTACTTGCATGCCAAGTTCCCTTGTGGGTACCACAATCAGTGCTTGGACTGCTGATCTTTGAGTATTGATTGCTGAATATATGAGGAGGAGGTAAGCCAGGGTCTTCCCAGAACCTGTCTAGAGGATGAATCATAGAAGAAACAGGCTTGATTAACCAAAGAAATAAATTCTCTTTCTCCAGCATTGCACAAGCATAAACAACGCCACAAATATGATGTTCATGCCATGGACTGCAGTGAAAAAAATGAATTTATAACAGGAGAACCAGATGAAATCATCTTGTGTAGGATATATAGTAGCTTACCTTCATCAACTAATCTAGAAGCACACGCTTTCTATAGTAGAAATGGTACCACAGCAAGTTTTCTATTGGAATGAATTGCCAATTGACCCTGATTAGTTCCAATCATGTAAAATTGATCCCTTTTTTTTTTTTTTGTGTATCCTTGCAGTCTCCAAATAAAATCTCTCTATTTTCTTCATCCCCTCTCTCCCTTCCTCCAATAAAAAAGAGGTTGAGACATCATCACATAATTGTATACCCAGTGCAAATGTGGATTATCAACTATTACAATATGAACTGAACTATACTCCAAACCAATTGATCCCTATAATTAATGACGGGATATTCCTTGTTATTATTGATGCTCGAATGGTGGCATCAACGAGTCATGCACATTTCAAGACAGATAATTAAGTGGCTTTTGCTGTGTCTTCATTCAATGGAAAAGATTAGCTAAATAATGCATAACAGGTCAAACAGGACATCATATGATAGCTGAACGTTATACAAAGCAGCCAGAAGAGAAAAATCAATAAAACTCTCACAATATTACAAGACAGATGATGATAAGGATGATTTTCATGGTGAGTGCTAGTCCTCATCTAGAAGATATCAAATTTGGTAACTGCACCAATCAATTTGTGAATTCCACATGTATTGCTTGTGACCATAAAATGGCTAAGAAATTTAGTATATTGAAATGGAAATTGAGAAATTGACCTGAGCATGAAGTATGCAATCACAACCAGAGAAAAGTACTGGTAGAGCTTGTAGCTGCATATCTGTCGGAGTAACAAATCCAATCTCCTCCATCCTTCAACATTAAGAACACCTCTCAATCAGTTTCCTGACTGATACTTCACTCATTTTGTATCACTTCTACCACTGATCATAAAACAGCGGCCTATTGAACGATGCTCCACATCTTGGGAGTTCAAGAATGGTCAGACATATATAACCTTACCCATACATTGCAAAGGGTTCAATTTTTATGGTTTAAACCTGTGATTTTGATATCAAATATAGCAACTTACTATTACCCGAATCTCACCCACTAATAGCAACAAGCTTGGGATTCACCACCAGTTGATCATGAGAAAGAAAAGAGAGAAATAAATTCAACAAGAATATCCCATTTATAACTTATATTCTACAAAAGTTTGTTTTTTTCTATCCCTGAAACTCCCTTCTTTAGTTTAGGCTCTCTCTACAAATGAGCTGAAATCCATCAACTAAAACATATTACAGATACCGAGGTATCAAAAACTCCACCAGCTTTGCTGCGCTTTGCCGTTTTTGTTAGATTCCCCTGGCAAGAAAGCGAAGCAGCAGTTTGCAAAGCACTTCTTCAGATTTTCAATCTCAAATAGAGCTTTCGTCATTTCCCCGAAATGACGTTGACATCTAGTGATTGAAAATCTGAAAAAATGTTTCGCAAAGCTATAACTTCCTTTCGGGCGAAGGGAAGGTAGCAAGCTAGCCCATATGCTCAGTCAATGGGCGGAAAACACGACCTTGGAAATAATACATTATCTTTCTCTCTTCTAGTTATCCATCAATACATTTTTTACTGTTCGCAAGTCCAGCTGCTTAGGTGCGGTTGACCCTAACGGAGATAGTAATTGTAAAAAAAAATCGACAATTAAATACGACAATAGTTAGGGTGAATTTAAGTTGAAATTAAACCTTCAGCAACTTTTCTCAATACACTTTAGAGTATTGTTTAATTTCATCGGAATAATCATAGCCTTATGGATTCGTTAGTACAATAATCAAATAAAACAGGCAAATGTCAGTGACATGCCAGCACAATGATACATGGTTCACAACCATTCTCAGCGATCAAAAGCAGCTCCGAAGAGAATGAGAACGAGAAGAACAGTGACAATAATTACCTGCGCAAAACGTGCTCAGGTACGTGACCACGGCATATTTCGCGAAGGGTCGAAGCTCTCTGTAATTGAGCATTACTGGCTTCGGTAAAATAAGAAGAACTGGGAGAGGCATGTAAAGGGCCAACACTGGAGAGAGGCCGAAGAGATTCACTCGCGTAGGAAATTGCAAGGAATTGTTCAGGGTTAAGGTTTTTCACAGCAAAGAGAGGGAGAGCTTGCCTTCGATTCGAGGCAAAGGAGACAGGTAGACAAAGCTGGTGTGGAGAGAGAGAAGTCGCCATTGCTACTACTCAATCGAATTAACAAGGGCCAGAAAAATTGCCGAATACGACTGTTCCCTGCCGGAGAGTTAATCAAAAAGGGCCAGCCTACAATGCATTTTGGGCTGGGCCAAATAGCAAATCACAGCCCATATGATTCGCCAAGAAAGCCCATTAATTAAAATCTTATAATATTTAAATCCTAGTAATTAATTAATTTGTATTTAAAAAATAATTGTATAAAATAATAATCTAATTATTTATTTACTTATTTAGATTAACAAATTTATATAAAAATAAATAAAAGGAGAAATATCCTGCGATAGTAGAATATCGACTTTCCAAATAGATTTTAATTAGTGTGATTTTAACATTTATTAACTTAAACATTTAAATAATAACATTAAAAAATAATTAACTTTTCTAATGATGGGATATTAAAAATTTTAGATGACGGAATTTTAATAGTATATATTTAACTTCATAGATATATACAACTACGTCTCTTATCTATAGAGAATTAATTTTTTTACGTAAAATTAATTTTATTACTATTTTATAATACAAAATATCAATAGATTTAAAATATTAAATTGGTTGATATGAGTAGATGGTCGTAGCAATTATAGTTCTATTATAAAGTTATTTAATATATGTTGTTTTTCGGATCGCGGGGTCCAGTACAACATAAGTGTTTGCGAGTGTACGGATGTAGAGAGTGAGAGATTAAAATTAAATTTTACGTAGAAAGCCTCCTCTTAAATGATGAGAAAAAATCACGAGGCACTGTGCCTTTGAAAAATGTTTCACTATAATTCAAAATCTTACAATATACAAGTTTGGGAGTTCATTCCCTTTTTCTTCATTGTTTTCTCTCCTTTGAAAGCTTTCTCGTTTGGAAGCTTTAGAGCCATTTTTCTCCTTGTTCGAAAGAGAAGAAAGAAGAGTCATGAGGCAGGAGCTTTTGCTAAGTATTTATAGGAAAAAATTGTGCCGTTGGGGAGATGACACGTGGCAGCTGGCGTATGGCCGGGAGATTGTCCACTTATCCTGTCGGTCACGCTAGGCGCGTGAGGTAGCTGTCCACCTGCCCCGCTGGCCATGTCAGACATGTCGGCGTGTGCAGGGAGGCATGCTGCTGGCGCCGTTGGTAGGGACTGCCTGAGTCAGACGCGTAGACTCTAGACGTCAGTCTTGATGTGACTAGGTGTGCTCTGTGGAGGTGGTGTCTTGCAGTGGTTGCAGGTTCCTTGGAAATCAGCGAAGTTGCTTAGTTGACACTCTCGGCCATATGTGAGATAGTCCTCGTCCTTATGCGGAGTGCCTTGTCCCCTTGGGAGTTTGCGGACCCGTTCGAGGGAGGTAGCTCCCGGACGTTAACTGTTTCCTTAATGATTTGAAGGATCTTGGGTTCCTTGTGAAGGGTCCTCGGGTCTTTTGTGACCTCTCGGACTAATCTGAGACATGAAGGAACGTCTGAGATTCTCGGACTTCTAGGTCACTGTGAGCCAACTGAATTAACATACTTGGTCATGTTGGGTTCTTGTGCGGGGATGCCATGGTTGTCCTCGTCTGTCAAAAGGTCCTCTGGTTCCTTCCCTAGTCCTCGTATTCGAGGGATTAGGGTTCTCGAACGTTTCCTTGATGATGTCAACTCCTCGTGGTGTCTTCGAGCCCCCGTTAGTTAAAAGGGACCTCTCAGACTTTTGCCGTTACTTTTACTTCTGGGACACTAGCCCACGTTCTCGGGCTCATTAAGCCAGTTTAGCGTAAGGAACTAGCTTGGACTTTTGGACCTCTTGGGCTATCCTGTTCTCTCAATTCGTGGACACGTCTTTGGATTTTTTATTTGGGCCGTATTTTATGGGCCCCTATATTGAGACCCAACAATATATATATATATATATATATAACTAAATTATAGAATTTTAAAATTATTAGAAATTTAAATGTTTATACCAATTTCATTGTCTGATAATAATAAAAATTAAAATATAAAAATTTAAAGTGTAGAAATCAAATATTTGAAGAGCATTGGTGGCTGGGCAATCTCAGGCTCAAAAAAATAAAAATGTAAAAAAAAAGTATAAAAAATTAAATGACAAAAATTAAAATTGAACAAGTGGCGATGATTTAACACATAAATATTTAAAAAATAAAAAATAGTAAATAAAATGTGAAAATTCAAATAACAAAATCTAAAGTTGTTGAATGATTAAAATGACTAATAGTAACATATTGATTTTCGTAATGTAATATTGATGCATCTTTGAATTTAGATTACTAAATAAGCAAGCTAGGAAGTTGTTTTGATATTTCCAATAGATCGAGTTAAAGCAAGTTTACTTTTTAATACTTTAAACTTGAATATTACACACCACGATTAATAAATAAGAGGTCTAAATATGATAATATATCGCTTCTCGATATGTTCTCTAACACTCAAATCATAAATCTTTTTTAAAAAAATGGGGAGTAAATGATACACGGATGCATATATTTTGGGGATTAAATATTAGTTAAGGACTAGGCTTTGGGTGTACTCAATTAGGTAACGTTTTAAAGATGACGTACTGAGTTCTGATAGTACACTCGGCTAAAAAGTAGCTTAGAAATGGAGAATTGAGTTTTAATGAGTACACTCGATTAGAGAGCCATTTTGAGATGGAAGATTAAACTTTAATGAGTGGCGCATTCGATTGGAGAGTAGTTTTGAGACGGAAGATTGGGTTCCGACAATGTGCCTTGTTGGGGAGCAGGGTTGAGATAGTAGATTGAGTTTCGATGAATGATACACTTGGTAGAGAGTGGCTTGATAACGTCTTACCGCATTTGAAAGTCAGAGGGTTTAGAAAGCGCCTTGAAGTCTGGCATTAGGGATACTTCTCTTAGCCAAAAATTTTATTCCTCAGCAGAGCTAAAGGGTTATTTATAAAATTAAGGCAAATGTGACTTCCGTGGCTAGTATCGGCTGCCCCTGACAAATATGCTAAATTGTCTCAACAATCGTACAAGAAGTGCATATGATAACCATGGCTTTTCGGGGGCATTCTTTCTCTTTTTAGTATGATTTCGGATGCCGCTACATAGTAATTGTCTTCTGAAAAAATTTACTGAGCTATAACTATCATATTTGAGTGATGTGTGATTACGAGTAATATTTTAAAAATATTTGTTAAAATGTTGAGACAATTATCATGACCGCATATAGTAAGCTATTCGGGCTCGCTTGTGCCATGCTATTAGGTTGCTGGAAGCTGGGTAGGAGGGGCAACCATGAGCGCGATAATGCGTGCAATCTTAATCGCCTACTCTTTATTAAGTAGTTATGGGCCAACTCACATGGGCTATTTGTGATGCTTGTTAGGTATTGGGATTGGAGGAAGCTCCATTAGGCCATCAATCTCCTATAGGTCGGATTCATAATCAATTCATGATTATCAGACCCATCAAATATAATATAATATTATAATATTTTAATGTTAATATAAAAATGAAATTAATATAAAAATTGAATATGAACAAAATAAAAATTAATAAAATCTTTAAAATAAATTTAATATTAAATTAAAACTTAAAATATAAAATAATAAACCTAACACAAATTCTATCACGCTAAAATAGAAAAATTAAAAAAAAAAAATACAAGCAATCTTACTTCCCTCTTTAATTTCCCTTTCGATATTCTCATTCTCCCTCTTCATTGACCCCCTCAAGATTAGGGTTATTGCGACATCGGAAGCATCACAAAGTATAAAATATCTATGCAGTAGCTGTCGAATTTAATTTAATCGTTGTTTATTTTCTCATTTAATTTTTTGTTAATAAAATAATATTTTTTTTATTTAATAAAAGAAAAAACAATAATTATAAGATTAAATCCGACGATTGGAGCCATACACATTGCAACGAAATGAGTGTCACAGTGCTCCTCGTTGTCCTCCACTTTCGAATTAAGGCAGCTCTATCATTTAAAATAATAGAGTTTATTTTTTTTTAATTTATAACATTAATATTTAAATAAATGATAGTGATATAATTATTTTTTTAAATATAAAAAAATTAATTAAAATTAATTATTAAATTATAAGTATATATTTTAAAATTAATAGTTAAGATATAAAAAAATATTTCAATCTCTTAAAGGGATGAAGCCACCCCCAACCCCCTCTCGTTCTCACTTTCTCTCCTATTTTTGCCTTAGGGAGAAAATATATATTTTTTATTTTTTATCTTCTCCCCTTTCATAATATATATAATTTTTATTTTAAATTTAAATAAAATTTACCATTATTTATTTATACTTAAAAAAAAATAACTCTACCCTGTTTATTTTTTTTCAAATGCTTTAATTGTCAAAATAAAGGCACCTTTCGATTTATTTGCATATATTTACTTTAAAAATTTTGTATATGAATAAAACATACACAATAAAATTATATAATTTAATTACATAAATTAAATAAATATTACTACATAATAAAAAATAAATATGTTGGGTCCCAATACTGTGGCCCATAAAATACGGCCCAAAAGGAATGCCCAAAGTCACGCCCGCGGCCCAAAGGGCCCAAATAGTGACGAAGGCCCGAAAGGTCCGTTTAATCCATTGGAGCACGAGGACCCCTAAAGGGGGGCTGATGCCATCAAGGAAACTCGAGAAGTGTCCGAGAACCATTTTGACGTCTCCACATAAGAAATCGAAGTGTCCGAACGTGCCAACTCAGATAATTTTCTCTAACCGAAAAAGCACGTATCATCATGAATCCAACGGCTCCTAGCACGCCGTATCTGCAGGACTGGCATCCTGGTGCGCCGTATCTGCAGAGCAGGCGCCGTGTCCACTGCATTGGCAACACGTGTCCCTGGCACGCCGCACTAGTTGGGCTGTGGCAGGCGCCTTTGACACACCAGTGCCACGTGTCCCTTCCATAACAGAATAACTTTTTCTTTTCCTATAAATACCTCCCTTCAGGCACCAAGTAGGGGATTCTGTAATTTTATCTCCTGAGTCCATATTGAGAGCATTGAGAACATTTTTCGAGAGAAAGCAAAAAGAAAGAAACAGAGGTTGAGACTTGTAATTCCTGGTGGTGACAAAAAACACCATCAAGAGTCTTGTTGTATTCTCTTTGATCCATAGTGGAGTTTTCTAGACGTCCGTCCGTGACCATGATTTTTTCCCTTTGCAAGCTAAAATGGGCTTTCCACGTAAAAGATATCGCACTCGAAATCCTCGTCCCCTTTACTCTTTCACATTTTACTCTGTGTTGTGCGTTTTCTGTCCATCTCAAAACCCGTGAGTTCCGCTTGAACGCTGTTCGCTTGGTGGCCGGAAACTCAGTACGCAACAAAATGGGTTGAGATAAAAATATAATAAATAGTTGTTATTATCATGCGTAAACTTTGCCAAAAAACAATATTCAGAATATATCATTTAATTATTTTAAAATATTTTTAAATAAAAAAATATTTATTTATTATATATATAAAATATTATATAATGGAATGTGTTTTAAAGATAATTAAACAGTATTGAAAACAGGGGATGAGGAAACGAGGACTCATTATCTCTTACGTCATATTTGGTTG
>JAOVVI020018407.1:0-10363 GCA_028571085.2 Nepenthes alata
GCAATGTACTATGAAAATTAACTTACAGCTCGGGTGGTAACGACGCGCTAATCGAGCCGACTTACTTCCGACTTGTGATCCCTACCAAGGAACTCATTGGATTTATCCGCGGTAACGGAACCGGTCACCTTTCGGTCTTCACGTCAATCTTTCCTCTTGGACCACTTTAATTGCTGAACATGATCGGATCTCCTTCTTCAACGCACCGACGTCTCCAACGAATGTAGAATGATGTGTTTAAATAGTTAAGAAAATGTGAACAGAAAACTTCTGAGAATGTGAGGATCAATCTCGTAGCTTTTGGTTTTGTCAAGAGAAGCGATATCAATGAGACATGAACAACTTTCTTCTCAAAGTAGGGCACGAAAATAATCTATCAAGAGTCCTTATGGTTTTAAAAATATAAGTCATATATTTATAGATGGCTCAGAATTTACAAGCGCGCGACGGGCGCATGGAGGGTTCCCAGAGAAAACCCTCCATGCGCTCGAGCGAGTATCGAGCGCACAACGAGCGGGCACCATTCTGATTTTTGGGCTCGGGCGGGTATCAAGCGCACGGCGAGTGGGGACCATTCTATTTTTTAGGCTCGAGCGGGTATCTAACGCATGGCGAGCGGGGACCATTCTGTTTTTTAGGCTTGAGCCGGTATCGAGCGCATGCCGAGCGCAGAGGCTTTGGACGGGTTTGAGCGACTGGAGGGTGGAACGGACAGAACGAACTGTAACTCGATAATCCACAATCCGACATCGATACACTAATATATATGGTCACGAAATATACCAATTAGACAAATGTCTCTAACACTATTCAATATAAATTTTCACAAAGAAAAAATGTGAAGTAATCTAATTTTATCTTGTCAAAGCTTTTTCCCGGGGGTCTAAGAGATGCAATTGGTATCTATCTTCAGAATTTAATTGAAGATTACAAGTGTCATGAGAACCATTGTTGAAAATCTTGACGTATAGACACAACAAACACTTCACTTGTATGCAATTTTATTATGAATTATTAGTAGTTTTTCAGTATATGAAAACATGCACAAATAGAGTACTAAAGGAATGTCTTTATTCTAATATTGGACGCTACTCTTTGAGTTTAGCTAATGGAGGGGATGCATCTCAAAGATTTAAATTATCAAACAAATCAGGAAGCTGTTTTACATGCGTGTTCGATCGATAATGGGTCCGGTCTTCATTACTCAAAATTTGAATACTATATATCACAACAAAACAAATAAGAGGTAAAAAGAATACGAGATTCATTCTTTGATATATCCTCTGACACTCAAATTAGGAATAATTCTATATGAAAGAAAAAGATGTGAAGAAATGAGTATGAGAATTCAAGTGGAAGTGGATTGAGTATATTTATTTGGAAGACTATACTCCTCAAAATGTACTCGACTGAATGAGGAATTTTGAAAATGATGCACTGTTTAGAAGAGTGGCTAACTTTGTATTTTGTATAACTTTAATTTTCTGAATGTCAGCCGTCATTTTCTGTGGGAAAGAGGCAGTATTTATAGTGAAGGGTACCATTTAATTTGTGGACTCTTAAATCAATGTGTATGTGTTATGTCTCTTCAATTATGAGATATATTGCTTGTACATGCAACAGCCGCCTTCAATTAATGGTAGAATTGCATGGTGTTTGATAGTTAACTCAGTGTTTAACTGGTTGAAATTATTTATTATTGTCAATTTATTGTTAGACGGTTTGGGTTGCATTGTACCTTTTATTTCATGGGCTCAGATAGTCTTCTATTGGGCCGTCATTACTTGGACATTTCTTCCTTATGTGCACTGAATTTTAGGATATTATCTTGGAAGGGTGAGGACTGCCTCTGGGCCTAGGGGGATATGGGGGCACATGGTTATGACTCGTCTATAGGCATGGTATGTAGATGGCCCGCCTCTGGATTGATAATAGGAGCTTACACCCTTAGATCATGTTGATGATATGATCCTTTCCTCGTAGTCTCACACGTTTAGCTAGTTAGGCCTACTGACACCGTTCTGTAAAGACAAATATAAATTAAAAAATGCATTGAATCATATTTTATATCATTATGCATCCATACATATTGCTTCCACCTCATGCCCTATTCCATTTGTATATATATTTTATTGATTATTTATTCATGATATACTTACTGAGCTGTTAGCTCACCATTAATTCTTTCTCCCTTTCAGCTGAGTATGCTCTTATACCTGACGAGACCGAATAGGCCGTAGGCGTATGATAGGCAGCATATATCAATTGCGGAGCTTTGAGACTTATTTTTATGATTTTGTATGTGATAGAGATCATGTATTTTTATTTTGATACTTATGGTTATGTATATGTATGTCATGATAATGATAATAAATACATGATTTAATTTTCGTTGTATATGATGGATATTGTGTTTCCACATATTTCCTTTTGTGATTATGTTAGGCTTCTTAGTTAGCATCTTTTCTAGACTGGCATTGTACCAGAGTTATGACGTCGGTGTCATTTGTGGTGTTATGGTAGATTTAGGGATCCTGCGTATTTTATGTAGTGTGCATTTGTAATTGTTGTACAGGGTTTGTATAGGATTTGTATTTGACGGATGTTCATTTTATAGACAAAATTCTACTAGATTTTTGACAGATTTCTTGATTCGTCACAGTATACATTTAGAGCGGGGTCGCAAATCGAAGTGAGTGTTTGATACCAACTGAAAGGAACAAATTGTTCCAAATCACAAAAATGTTTCAACCCCTCAATAAATTTACGAAATAAAAATTACGGATTATGTAATACACGTAAAATATATTCTAATGTTGATGTAAATAGTAAATAATAAAAATTTAATTTTTAGTGACGATGAAAAATATCGACAATTATGACTATTGAGTAAAACCCTTTGGGTTTAAACAATCAGGGAAGATATGTACTATAAAAATTAACTTACAAATTAGATAATATCGACATGAAAACTTAGTTGACTTACTCCTATATTGTATTCTCTATCATGAAACTTCTTAGATTTACCCGTGACAACAAAATCAAATACCTTTTGGTCTTCAAGTCAATATTTACTCATGAACCGTTGAGTTGCCGTACACTATTGGATCCTAATTCTCATGCCACCGATATTATTAATGAAGGTTAATAGGTGGGAAGAGGTATAAAGGGCAAAGCGTAATGTGGTGAGAAAACTTTGTCTAGGAAGCACAATTGTCGAAATTAAGTTTTCTCAAGTTAAGCCAATAAAATGCCAATTAAGTTTTCTCAAGTTTTATTGGTATGAAATGCCAATAAAATGTCTAAAATAATAGAGTATTGCAATTTCTTATCATAAAAAATCTGAAACTCTTTTATTGTATCTATCTGAAATTTTTATAGTAATATACTATGTCCTTTAACTTGCTATTGATTTCCTTTATTCTAGAATCAAATACCTAGTAAGTGAATAAAGTTAACAAAATTAATAACAATATCTGATAATTAATTATAATCTAAAACTCAATACTACATTGTAATAATAACTTAAAAGTTATAAGACAACTTAATATTAATAATGCAACTAGAATTTCATTGAATTTGAATAACTATAATATAAATCTAGTTGAACTCATCTCAATAAAGATCCTAACTATATAAGATATTTTAATAATATTTTTGAATCTTATATGCTAATGTAAATCAATGGCTACATGACTGCTATTAGTGACTTGACATTATCAATGAGGTACTAATACTTATAAGTTTGATAAACGACTAATTATGCATAAATCAACCGAAAACTTTAATAATAATAAAAAAATATATTTTAAAGCTTCTTCCCAAAAATTGTAATCACCCAAACAGTACCTTCTAATGGGTCAAGTGAATGGTAGCACCCAATAACTTAAGGTGCGATTTTGGTGTCTCTCGTCACATGTTCGTCAATCAATTTTTATATTTTCATGTAACCAAAATTACGTTTCGGCAATAGAATATTAAAGTATGTATGCCATAGAATAATAATGACATGATTATGGTAACAAATGTATTTATTTACCATGTAAATAATAGGGTCAAAATTTGAAAATCAGGGAGCCACTTTGTCACTTGACTTTTGTCACTCTGAGAAGCCGGAATCGAGACCCAATATTATACTATTAAACTATGCATTTGATAGCTTAAAAATCATAATAAGGTGTGAACAAGCAGCCCTAAAAACGCTCGTTGTAACAATCAAAATAAAAATGATAGATCTTAAAGTTTGTCGAAGTAACTTAGGCGCTCGATTGTTTACGTCTCGGAAGTCAAAATAACATGTTGTCAATGAAAAGTTATATTATATATGTCGTAGTATAATACAGTAACTTTATTGGAATAAATATATTTAAATAACATTATAACAATTGAGTTGAAAATGAAGCAATTTCCTCCCCAGAGTGCACTATCCATCATCTTCTTCGTTTAATGTTTCACTGATTACGCGAATCTTTCTCAGTTTATACAGTGAGCGAAATGAATTAAGACAGCCAAGATTTTATTATAAGTTATCACACTATATTTATAATATTTAGGCAACAAATTAATGATGAAATGATGTAAAAATCATAGAGAAAAATATAGTTTCCCACTTGCCTGAATTTTACTTGCTCCGCTCGGCTACACAATATCAGCAAAGCATCGTCAATCGGCTCCACTTTTCTCATCTAATGACTGCCGACTTCCGGCAAGAACATAGTCCGCGATTGCAACTCAGCCAACCAAATACGTAGCCCTCGACTGCTAAATTACCCCGCTTAATTCTCCACTCCACTGATTTAACTCACAACATTGATGCGGGAAAAGAGAAGAGATGGCCGGCTGCTGTGCACGGGTGAAAAGGGAGATAAATCGCGATGGCTGATTCATGAAAAGGGAGGTGACATTGAATCACCATGGCTGCCGATGAAGAAAAAAGTGGAGTAGATTGAATCCTTAAGTCATACAATTTGCTGCAAAGTAGAGATGAGATGGTCTTTCCTTAATGTTTGCTCATCCATCTGGCATAGGAGGCTAAGATCGGTGGACTCGTCTAACACCGATGGAAGTGCTCTCTCAAATGATATTTTACACTAGAGTGAGCCAATGGCTTGAAATAGGGCTCGACTAGAAATGCCAAGACTAGAGATATCACTACCTTAATCCCGAACAATGACACTGCACTCATAAATTCTTTAAACAATAATCAAATCAATAAAATCAATACAGCCCTACTAGATTACATAATCAAAGTGAATCACCCTGACTGCGCTACGCGGCCTTGATATTACAATATCTTTACATATATCCCAAGATAATCACAACATATTCTTTTTATAACGATTTTTCAATCACAACATACATCCTATAGACATCACGATTTTTCAATCAACAAATATATACAATGTCTCCACCAAAAACTAGGAACATAATTCTTCAAAGAATCCATCGTCAACCTCCGTTGCACCTGCCACTATATCTAAAATCAGAGAGGATGAAAAGGTAAGCCAAATATTTCGTCAGCATACATAAATCAATAATGAAAACTAATGAAATGGTCTAGAATTAATTATAAGGAATACAGTTGGTCAAACCAAAACATGATTGTCAAGATAATAATCAAACAATCAACTAACCTACTTAAAGCATACCCTATCGGCAAGAGCATAACTAACAAGTTTCTAACCACCGTCACACCTTTTGGCAGATATGCAGTAAATATATAAATTTGTAACATATGTTAGACATATCATAACATAGGTTGTGATGGGTGCGTTAGTAGTGGACTGCCCAAGAAGGAGGAACGATTTAAATCAACAACAACCCATTTGCGCCTAGACGTTTAACGCCAGCCATTGGCGTTGACTGGACGAAAGGCTAATAAGCCAACAAAAGTCAATAGTAGGATGGTCCACTTGGTCAGAAGAACGTGGGTGTCACTTATCAGAGGCTCGTAAACAAGATGTTCAAGAAGCAGATCGGTTGCAAAATGGAGGTATACGTCGATGACATGCTCGTCAAGAATAAGACCACCAACGACTATATTCGCAATCTGGTTGAGTCCTTCGAGGTACTTGCACGTACCAAATGAAGTTGAATCCATCCAAGTGCGTCTTCGGAGTATTCTCAGGAAAGTTCTTGGGTTTCATCGTCTCTCAACGAGGTATCGAGGTAAACCCGGAAAAGATCAAGGCCCTCACGGACATGACTCCGCCACGAAGCGTCAAAGATGTCCAGAGGCTAATCGGGCGACTGGCGGCCTTGTTTCACTTCTTGGCAAAGTCAGAGGACAAGTACCAGTCTTTCTTTAAGGCTCTAACGGGGACAAGTTGAAGTAGTACCTGACCAATCCACCATTGCTGACGTCACCCAAGGACGAAGAAGAGCTGTACCTCTACCTGGCAGTGTCAAAAGTGGCTCTTAACTCTGTCCTCATATACTAGGACTCCGACTCTAAGCGGCCGGTCTACTATGTGAGCAAGATGTTAACCGGTGTGAAAATGCACTACTCACTCGCGGAAAAGTTAGCTTTGGCACTTGTCTTCTCTTCCCGAAAACTGAAACCTTACTTTTAGGCTCGCCGCATGGTCGTTCTGACGACTAGCCACTGAAGAGAATTCTCCAGCAACCCGACGTTTTCGGACGGCTGGTTAAGTGGGCTATCGAGTTGAGAGAGTTCGACATTGAATTTCGGTGTAGACCAGCCATCAAAGGGCAGGCACTGGCCGACTTCATCATCGAGACCACGACACCAATTTTAGATGAACAGCCCATTAAGGACGCAGAACAACACGAGAAACAGCCAGAATATGTTCTCAACGTAGACGGATCATCGACAGACTCAGGCAGCGTTGGTAGAGTGGTCCTACGAACCCCTAACAAGTTTGAGGTGAAGTACTCCCTTAAACTCGACTTCCCGGCCACTAATAACGTTGCTGAGTATGAAATCTTGTTAGCCGGGCTAAGACTAGCTAATGAGTGCTCAGCTAGATGACTGACCGTCTACAGCGATTCAGAGTTGGTCGTAAACCAGGTTAACGAGAACTTCAAGGCATGCAACCCTCACTTAGCCAAGTACTTGGCTAAGGCGAAGGACGCCATTCGGAGATTTGACGGACTGAACCGGGTTCACGTCCCCAAAACTAAAAACGGGAAGGCCAACTAACTTGCTAGAGCGGCAGCAGCCGAAAACCCAGAGCAGTACTCGAGGGACATGCGGAAAGTCTTGAGCACTCCTAGCACTAAGGAATAGGAAGCAATGTAAATCTTCGATACAGAAAATTGGATACGCCTTACCAGAGATCTAGGTGGACGGAACACTACCAGATAGCGCGGATGAAGCCAAGTGGATCAAGAAGACGGTTGACTAGTACACTATAGTCGATGGGCGGCTATATCGTCGTAGTTACTTGACTCCGTACCTCCAGTGCCTCACTCCTGAGGAGGCCGACTACGCCTTTAGTGAAGTCCACATTGGGATATGCAGATCGCATATCGGTGGCAAAAACCTTGTATTCAAGATCATGCGCTAGGGATATTACTTGCCCACGATAAAGAAGGACACCCTAGAGTTCGTGAAGAAGTGTGAGAATTGCCAACTCCACGGCAATCTTCACCACCAACCGCCCGCTGAGTTGAGATCTTTTCAAGTTCATTGGCCTTTCAAGCAATGAGGGCTCAATATTCTCGGCCTATTCCCCATCGCGACTGGGCAAAGGAAATTCATCATCGCGAGTATCGACTACTTCACCAAATAGGTTGAAGCCACCTCACTAGCCAAGATCACCGAGCACAATGCTTTAGAATTCATCCGCTAGAGTATAGTCAGCAGATTTGGCGTTCTTGAGGTTATCGTGACCAACAACGGAACCCAATTCTCAAGAAAATGTTTCACCAAGTATTACACCAACCTAGGCATTAAATTGATCCACACTTCGGTGGCGTACTTACAAGCAAATGGACAGGTAGATGTCACAAACCGTACGTTACTCCACAGTCTGAAGACCAAGCTGGAGAACGCAGGGGGCTCTTAGGTTGACGAGCTATCCTTCGTCCTATGGTCATACCGGACGACTCCAAAGGAATCAACTAGTGAGACACCCTTCAATCTCTACTACGGGACTAAAGTAGTAATTCTGATTGAGATCGGGCTTTCAAATTTTAGGGTCGAATCCTTCGGCCCACAAGGAAATCCCATAAAATCTGGGAATATTTAAACTTGCTGGAGGAAGCCCGCGACGCTGCCAGAATGTCGACAACGGCCTACCAATAACAAGTCACTCGTTATTACAACAAGAAGGTAAAAGCGTGACAGTTTGAAATTGGAAACTTGGTCTTGTGAAGTATCGAGGCTATGGATAAGACCACCAATCGGAATAAACTTTTCCCAAACTGGAAAAGCATTTTTCTAGTTTCAATCGTTCTACGGAATGGAGTATACAAACTTCGAACCCAGAACGGCAGGTTGGTCCCACGGACATGGAACGCGATCCACCTCAAACGCCACTTCCAGTAACGACACAGGTAGGTCATCCATGTTACATGTGTATGCTTGTAATAAACATGTTGATATTAAAAAAAGAAATATTTTTTCCATTGTAACATGTTCTTTCTTTGCTTCTTTGTTCTATATGCATGTGTGTGTTTGCAGGATTATATAAGCGACCTAAACTGCTCCTAAGTCGGGCAAATTTTTATCAATTTGTAACTAAACCCAGGTCATCCAGGTGGCCCATGAGCGGTTGTAATTAAACCCTAATCATTCAAACGGTCCATGAGCGATCGAATTAAATCTTGGTCATTCAAGGGCCTGTAGGCGGTCGAAATAAACCCTAGTCATCCAGGAGGCTAAAAACGATCGAATTAAACCTTAGTCATCAAAGTGGCCCGTTTGCGGTCAAAATCTTAGGGGGCTTAAACAACACACATGGTAATCTCTTTCATAAGGAGATAGCGCAATCAGTTAATGACGGTCGACAGGAGTAAAGACATTTGTCCAAAAGCTGGCCACCCATGTTCACACCTAGGTAGTGCCACCATGCCTCTACTCACGCACGAGTATAAAATAGGCTTGACACGACATCAGGATTCACCTCGATGTCTTCTCTAGGACTTAAGTTCATTTGAAAGCACCGCAAACACCTCAAGTAAGGCGGACGGCCAACTTGTGTGCAATACACCAAGTTGGTCGGCCACCACAAGAACAAGTAATTGAAAAATAGTAATAAAGGCAAAGACGCAGAACATTTTATTGATTATGTCTGTGCATTTATAATTACATACAAAAAAGTAAGGGTACAAAATCTACGGTGGAGCAGAGGCCCAAGAGGAGGCGACGATGGCCCCTGATCACTTCGGGACTGTCCCACGAGATTCTCGCGACACTGGGTAGAACGGTTTGCTAGGTCGAGATATTCAATCGAAAAGCTAGGGTTAACTAGCCATGCAATGCGTCGACTGAGGTTGACACTTTCCCACACCTGTGCCCACAAAATCTCAGAGACCTTGTGGGGATGTATACGAGTGGACAACTCGTTCTCCAACAATGTGGGCTCGTTCATCAGCTCAACGCTAATGCCACCCACCTCTAAGGGCTCTCCGGCGGTTGGCACCTCAGGTGCCACCTGGAGCTCTATGGAAACATGCTCCTTTGGCACCCATTGGAGCTCTCCGACAGCAGACTCCTCTGGTACCTCATGAGCTCTCCGGCAGCAGGCTCCTTAGGCTCCGCAACCGGCACATCTGGTTGCTCAACAGCTTGCACTGCTGGATGCTCCGCAGGTAACTCCAACTCCACTGCCAAGTGCTCTGGCTGTGGTAGAGCAAGAACGTCGCTACCAATAGTAGAGCGCAGTCTGGCCCTATACGTCTCCACCGCAGTCTCGACATTGCCAACACTAGACTTGTCTCCGGTTCTAGTGAACCGGCCAGCCAGAACATAGTTTGGCTCCATGGAATAAGAAGAAGAAGGCACCACCGTCGCTGCCTTCTTATACCTTAGACTTCGGGGAGCTTCTTCGCTGGAAAGCACGTCGGCAGATTTGATTGTGATGGTGCCAACTTTCCTGTTTTGGAACGGCATCCTCATCTTCTGGACCAGGGAAGGTGGTCCCCATCCTGCCCTCTTGACTTCCACACGGGAGACCAAGTGGTCTCTCTGGAACTCAGGAAGGTGGTCCTCCACCAGCTTCAAGAGCGGCTTCATAGCAGTGGTCTCATTGTCCGTGGGCGTCCCGTTGTAAATGTCGGGCACTCTACCCCAGTCTCTTGCCAAGGGCCAAGATGCATCCACATGAATATAAAATAACCGATTCTTCCAATTCTTCAATAAATCGTAAATAGCACTGTTGATCTGGAGCTCTAGTGG
>JAOVVI020018409.1:0-10362 GCA_028571085.2 Nepenthes alata
ATGTATTGGCAAGTAAAAAATTGTATAAGAAAAAAAAGTTAAATGTATCATGAAAATATTTCTGAATATATATATGTACTTTTATATACATCACAACTCCAATTCCTCTCTATGATTTATTTTTAGTAAAATATTCATGCCCTTAATTATATTGTATCTTGTTGAACATTTAGCTCACTCTCTTACTATTTTTCTTACCCTTCATATGTTACGAAGGTGTTCATAACTAATGAATATGAGTAGAGATTAGAATATTAGTTTTGTTGTACTTAGTGGTGATATAATTAGTTTGATACTACTTACCAAAAAAAAAAGTAATTAGTTTGATATAAGTGATAATGTATAGATTTGTAATTTTATAAATATTTCAAGAATGTAATACGTTATGGTGATGTTAGAGCTTCCACAAAAGTGTTTATGGTTATCTTATATGTTTCCGTACAATTTTATGAGATAAGTTTGGGATTTAGCAGGCATCTTACCTAATTAAAGCTCGACAGTGTACTCTATAGTACAATGTGGGCACCTCCCATGTTGTGATATTATTAAGGATCTCATATATATTAAGAGAATTTATCACATATTAACATGATAATAATCATTAATTAAGAAAATAATAATGTGGGACGTGACAGGAGATATCAAAGAAAATTTTTCGAAGATGCCTTAGGTTGATCAAATATGATGCTGAAGTTTAGGATTAGTAAGCTGGGAACTATTGATATAGTTGTTTCTGGTTAAGATTTTAGGTACTAACATGTTTATTAATATTTGAACAATAGGAACCGTAAATGGCTAGCCATAGAAGAGATACTCGGCCTAATTCAACATCTCCCTTCGGGCTCTTCCCTCTAGGGGTGGATAACATAGGTGATGGAAACCATAGTGCACCATAACTTAGCACAAACCCCAATCCTAGAATCTACCCCAACAAATCCGAGGGCATTAGCTTATGATCGATTCATCAACGAATGAGTGCCAAAGTTCATGAGAGAGCCGGGCTAGATAAAAGCAGGCATCTGGATTCGAAAACTCAAGAAGATTTTTTCATTGATATAATGTCCTGAGGAAGACAAAGTTCTATTCACTTCCTATCAATTGGAATGTGAGGCCAGTCATTGGTGACAAATGGAGAAGTGAGTCTTGGACATGCCCGAGTATAAAATTACTTGGAGCATGTTTGAGGAAACCTTTATGGAGAATTACTTTCCTACTAGCCTCCAAGAGCAAAAGGGAGAGGAGTTTATGCGCTTGAGACAAGAGAACCGAATAGTGGCGGAATACGACACAAAATTTACTAAGTTGTCCTATTATGCTCTTTATATGGTGGATGAAGAAATAAGGAAAGTAAGAAATTTCCAATAAGGATTATGGGATGATATCAAGAAACAATTGTTGACGCTAAAGTTGCGGACTAACGGAGAAGTGCTTGATCAAGTACTTATATTTGAGAAGGAGTTAGAAAAAGAAAGAAGATTTCAAGAAGAGGTCTAATCAAGGAGGCTCAAATGCAGGACCGAGCTCAAGAACGGGAGGACTACAAAGAAAGCCAAAGTTGCAGACAAGGGGAAAAGAAACATGGTTGTGCAACCAGTGCCACAGCCGCAACTAGCTATACTAGTATGCACACATTGCGGGAAGCAACACTCTGGAAAGCCTTGTTTTAAGTTAATGGGGGCTTGTATTGATTGTGGACAGAAGGGGCATGTAATCAAGAATTCTCTTCTTCCTAGACAGGAGACGAAGAAACCTGTTGTCCAGGGAAAAGCTTTTACAGTGACCATCCAGAAGGCGGAAGCAACTCCCCATATTGTAGAAGGTATTACCTCTATTTGTGACGTTCCAGTACATGTCTCGTTTGATTTGGGATCTACACTTTTTTTTTTCTTCCAAATTTGCATGCCATATCAAACGGTCCCCAAAAATTCTTGATTTTTCTCTACCTATATCAACACCTATGGGTCCGTCCATGAAGACTGACATTATGTACCTGAGGTGTATAATTCAAGTGAATGAACTACAATTGACCATAGATTTGATTTTGCTTGATATGGATGACTTTGACATAATATTAAGCATAAATTAGTTGACAAATAATCATGCTAGCATTGACTACTACCACAAGCAAGTTTATTTTATAATTTTGAGATGTGAGGCGTGTCACATTCAAGTGGAAAGGTGCCAGAAGATGCCTTGTCTAATTTTGGCTCTTCATACTCGACATCTAATTCAAAATGGTTATAAAGCTTTTTAGCCAATGCCAGCGCCAAAGGAAGCCATGATGTCCAGGCAAAAGATATACATGTAGTGTGTGATTTTGAAGATGTTTTTCCAAAAGAAATGCCTGGCTTACCACCACACCAGAATATTTAATTTGAGATAAAGCTCATACTTAGATCAGGTATAATTTTAAAGGCACTGTATAGAATGGTGCATGCCGAATTAAAAGAGTTCAAGCATCAATTATAGGAGTAATTGGAAAAAGAGTTCATTAGACCCAATGTATCTCCCTGAGGTGCACCAATTCTATTTGTGAAGAAGAAAGATGGGACTTTACAACTATGTATTAATCATCATGAGTTAAATAAGATCACGATCAAGAATAAATATCCGTTGCCATGCATTTATGATCTATTTGATCAATTATAAGGAACCTGGATATTTTTAAATATTGATCTTCAATCAGGATATCATCAAATGCGTGTTAAGTAGGAAGATATGCCTAAGCCTACTTTCCAGACAAGGTATGGCCATTATGAATTCTCGGTCATACCATTCAAACTGACTAATGCTCCTGTAGCATTTATGGATCTTATGAACTAGATATTTTGGCCATATTTGGATAAGTTTGTAGTTATATTTGTTGATGATATCTTAATTTACTTCAAGAGTTATGAAGAGTGTGAAGTGCATCTGAGAATTATGCTTCAAACTATACGAGAGGAGAAGTTATTCACAAAATTAAAGAGATGTGAATTTTTGCTTGAAGTTGTAGTTTTTTTGAATCATGTGATCTCTAATGAAGCCATTTTAGTTGATTTGAAGAAGGTCAAAGCCATTACTAGCTGGACTCGACCTACGACAGTGACCAAAGTTTGAAGCTTCCTAGGCATGGTAAGTTATTACCGACGATTTGTGAAAACGTTTTCTAGAATTGCTCTACTTTTGACCCAACTAACAAAAAAGGAAGCAAGATTTGAACGGATTGATAAATATGAGTGGAGTTTCTAAGAATTGAAGGATCGATTAACGACTGCTCTAATTTTAACCATTCCTGAAAAGTTTGAAGAATTTGTGATTTACCATGATGCATCCAAGACAAGTTTAGGCTGTGTTTTAATGTACCATGGGAAGGTTGTTGCCTATGGGTCAAAACAACTGAAAGTTCATGAAAGAAACTATCCAACCCACAATCTGGAGTTGGGTGCTATTGTTTTTACCTTAAAAATCTAGCGGCATTATCTATATGAAGAAAAATTTTTGGTATACTCAGTTTATAAAAGTCTCAAATATTTATTCTCATAGAAAGAACTAAACATGAGACAGAGAAGATTGATCGATTTTCTAAAAAATTATGATTGCAAAATTTAATATTAACCCAAAAAAGCTAACATCGCAGTAGATGCCCTTAATCGTTGGACACGTTTTGTGCTTTACTGATTCTCGAATGTCATAAATTTAAATAATTAAATTAATATAATCAAGATTAGACTTAATATGCGTGTAAAATTAAGTTATGGGATTGAGGGACAAATCAGCAGCGGTCCTGCTGGGCGCCCGAGGCGGCAGCACGGCGCTGGGCCCAGTGGACCAGTACCAAGGAGGGTGTTGATTCAAGATTCATTCCAAGCGTGCAGTGCTTGCTGCATGCCAAACTGGCACTCGAGCGCCAGCCTGTGATTTATACGGCTATAAATTTCTCCCTCAGCCATTTTTCATCTATTTCCAAAGGGAAAGATTGAGAAGAAGAAGAGAGAGAAGGGGAGAACGAAGCCCTCCTAGTCCGAATCCAAGCTTAACATAGTTTAAAAAGTGGTAGATCGGGTCATGGCAAGTGCACTCATACTTTTTTCTTTTATTTTCATACACTTTTATTCCATTTTCTTCGGGTATCCTCATTCCAATACCCAAATGAATTTATATTTTATGTAGCCCATAACCTAAACATGATAATACATCAAAATCCTGTCCGAATATCAAGTTTTGAGTGGTATATCGCTCTCCGAAAACAACAAAACAAGCACGGCACTGTTCACCCATGCTCGGGCCCTTTCTACCAACTCTTTTTTGGGGCTTTTGCCTAATTTGGGACTAGAAGACCATTACCCATATCTAGTATAAATTAATTTATTAATTGGATATTCGATTGAGTGATTTTAGGTGAAAACCCATTCGTTCGAACCCTAGGATGTGTCCCAACCACTTTTGATCAATTATATTAGGCTTAATGTATAAATTGGCCTTAAATAATTGTTACACATGACATGGGCAAGTGATTGTGTGAATATTATGCCCGAATTTGTAATTTTGACCTATTTTCGGATAGGGAAGCCCAAACCCACGACCCGGAGGAATTAACTGATTAAATTGGGATTTATGGATGAATTGGCTCGGGGATGTTATTACCCGTACCATGAATAAGTAAATTTATCAATTGGAAGTCCGAATTGGTAGCTTTATAGGGTTTTGTGCTCCCCAAAAGCTCCAAGGGTACGTATGTCACATTATGGTAAGAATTTTCTAATTGTTTCAATCTTATGATAGTTTATGCACGTGTCATTAACATAATGATTTAAACGTTCCATGAATTGTATTATAATCCGTTCATAAAAGAATTAATGATCGAAGAATTTAAGAAATTTGTCTAGCATAATCAAAAAGGGATTCTCTAATCCTCCTAGACTTTTTGAAATAATATGTATGAACTATGAACACATAAGGACCTAAACTCATGAAGAATATGAAAATTATGCATGGAGTTAAGAACATGTGAGGACCCAAGCTCACGAGAAAATATAAAAATCTTTATTGAAATATACTTATGGAAAAGGAAACTTGATGATAAAGGAAATTCTGTAATTAAATAAAGGACCAATGAACTATTCTTCGGAACAAAGAATTTATGGATAATAAACTTTAACATGTTATAATGTTACGGTGGAAACTCAAGGATTACTCTGGCCATGTATCCTAGCCGTATTTAGCAAATGACATTCCTTGGCATGCCTTAATATATTATAGTAGAAGGTCATTGTTTATTAAGAATGCCATTTGCTACCTATGGATTATGGCCCCGTCTATAGATTGATATGTAGATGGCCCGCCTCTGGGTCGAGAATAAAAAGAGATGGACTTTTGATTATGTAGGTGTAACACAACCCAGGCAACGACCGACTACTCCTTTAGTCACTTTTGATTGTGTAGGTGTAACACAATCCAAGCAATGACCGACTGCTTCTTTAGTCAATAAGGCCTATTGGCTTCGATCCCTCAATAAAATAAGTTTTCACTAATAAACGGATAATTAAAGAAATGACAAGGAAATGAACCAAAAAAATATGGAACGAATTATAAAAGCATTCCTTCCTAAAATCATGAATTAAATCTCATATGCACCTTTGCCTTTCATATATACATTATTCTATTTCGATTATAAAATTATGCATATCTTTGATATATATATTGTACTTGCTAAGTTTTAGCTCACTCTTACCCCCAGATTAACACAGGCTTATACATGATCGGGTAGGGTAGAAGATTAGAAGTCGACGAAGCTCAAAGTTTTCAAGGATAGCTTGAAGACTTAGCTTTGTGATTTTATACTTTAGAGCCCTTGTATTTTTTTCGATGATCATACGTAATGGCAATGATGATGTTATACATGTAGTTAGCTTCTGTTGTATTTGATAGTTTTAGTTGCTTCCACAGGTTTATTGGTTTAATTATGTACCTAGTGGCATCTTGTCTGAGATGATGTCATACCTGAAGTTATGATGTCGGTGCCACGTGTTGCAAACTATGGTAGATTTTGGATCCTTTGTGGTTGTTATGTTTATCTGGATGTTGGAGCTTGTACTGGTTGGGTTTTCTAGTTGATTGGAGATGTTTGTGATGGGTTTTTGCTGTGTGGTGTTTATATATATTTTGTGCAAGGTAATTATACAGGTATTGTATTTATTTGACGGTCGTATTATAAATGAAATTCTGTAAGATTTTTGACAGAAAATACGGTCCGTCACAAGTTTCGTGGCAAGATTATAAATTAAGGAGATGGAGATGCAGAAAAGTATGAAGTATTGTGACATCCAACAATATATACAGGGCAATCAAATGATGTTGACATATTTATAAATTCAGCCAGAGACACAAAAGAAGATTAAAAAGGAGCAAGTGAACGATCCATTCCTGATGAGTATTTCCAAAGATTTAAATTGAGACTCCAGAGCTGATTTAAACATTTTCACTAATGGATTTCTAAGATTCCTAGTTAGATTATGTATACCTGATAATTTAGAGTTGAGGGAATAAATTTTGAAAGAAACTCATCAGGCCAGGTATACTTTTTATCTTAGAATCAACAAAATGTACCAGGACCTGAGAAAGACATCCTGGTAGAGGAACATGAAGAAAGAAATCGTGGCTTTTGTAGGAAGGTGTCTCATTTGCCAACAATTAAAGACAGAGCTGAAAAAGTCATCTGACTTATTGCAGTCGCTATCTATTCCTAGTTAGAAATGGGAGGAGATCACTATGGATTTTGTGATGGAATTGCCAAGGACCCCCAAAAATCATGATGCTATCTGGGTTATTATTAATCGGTTGATTAAATCAGCACATTTTTTGATCATTCGGACGATATACTCCCAAGATCGGTTGGCATAATTATACATCAATGAAATTGTCAGACTTCATGGAGTGCCTGCGTCAATTGTGTTCGACCGAGATCCTAGATTCGTCTTAAAATTTTGAAAAAGTTTGCATCAAAAATTGGGAATGAATTTAAAATTTAGTACGGCATATCATCTCCATACAAATGGACAATCTGAATGTGCTATTCAATTTTTTTAGAATATGCTAAAGGCTGCGGTGTTAGAGATGAGAGGTAATTGGGATAACTATTTAGTTTTGGCAAAATTTACTTATAACAACAATTATCAAGCGAGCATTGGGATAGCACCATTTGAAACCTTATATGGAAAGAAATGCTAATCCCCAATTCATTGGGAAGAAACCAGTGATAGACAACTTCTCGATCCGGAAGCCATTCGAGAGATGTCTGATAAAATTAGAATGATCCATGGAAAGTTAAAAACAGCTCAAAGCACGCAAAAAAGCTATGTGGATCATAGAAGGTCAGATCTACAATTTGGAGTCGGTGATTACGTTTTCTTGAAGGTATCGCTAACAAAGGAGGCGGCTAGATTTGGATTGAAAGGCAAAATGAAATCGAGATTCATCGATCTTTTTGAAATCTTGGAGCAGGTTGAGGAAGTGGCTTACCGTTTGAGCTTACCACCAAATCTAGCAGAAGTACACAATATATTTCATGTGTCAATACTCCGAAAATACATGCATGAACCAACTTACATTATTGCTTATGATCCCTTGGCAATTGAGGAAGTTTTGCCATATATCGAAGAGCCGATACAGATTTTGGGACGAAAGGATCAGGTGTTTCGATCGAAAACCATTTCCTTAGTCAAAGTCTTATGACATAATCACTCACAAGAAGAGACTACCTGGGAACGTGAAGACGAGATCCACGACAAATATTCCCATTTATTTCCTAGAATTTGTAATCTCTTCGAATTTTGAGGACAAAATTTTTATAAGGGGGTGGGATTATAAGGATTGAAATTTTATGAATATATTTATTTCAATGATTATGATATAAGTTCAAAATTTTGAGATATAATTCGGGACGTCGCAATGGTACAAAATTTAATCGATGGACCCGGTTTGCAACTAATTTAATTTTGATTGGTAAAATTAGTAGTACGACCAATACGAGAGCTGCCTAATAGTTATCGTATCATCCGAACACCAACATAATAAAATTAGCAGCTAAATTATATTAGCAAAAGGATAGTTGACAGCAGCAACAAGGTTTTACTATACTTAGAAAATTTTACTAAAGTTCAAAAAAATAAGAGTAAAGTATGTAGAAAGGGGGCACGGCCAACACTTAACCAATTCCGATATTAAATTAATCCCACTAACACTAACCCCCAGTAATATTAAATTAATGAAGATTTGCAAGAGAGAGACACGACATTAGGATATCAATATACACAATATAAACACTTAGCTAAAATTTCAGAAATGGGAAATTTGAGAGGGGGAACACAACATAACAACACTAACTCCACTAACAAATAAATTAATGAGAAATTAGAGTGATACATGGTACCATAAGGGAGGAAGACACACAGCAAATTAGAGGCTCAAACATAAATGAGTTTAGGCTCCAATAAGGCATTAATAAGTGGCAAATTTTGACATAAATAGAACAGCTGAAATTAAGCTGAATCATCAAGGAAAGAGAGTTGAATTTAGATAGGTCAAATCGGTAGATGGCAGCTCCAAATTTAATCAAGGATGATTCGGCCAATTTAGTAACTAAATAAATTAAATAAACTAAAAGAAAGAGGGAAAGAACCATAGAGAAAATTGAAGGAAAAACTAATTAAAATAGAGGAAAAAACAGAATCAGAAGAGGGTGAACTAGCTACGTGCTTAAGGAACTTAGATTAAGTTCCAAATTAATTTAAACAAGAACACTACTACTTTCTTCGATTGTTGATAAATGCTTGCTATTATCTTCAAGATTGTCATTTCAATATTTTAAATTCTTGCTGCCATCATGCTAGAATAGACAAAAATTTAATTAATGTTCCATGAAAGTTAGTTGCTGCACTATGCTAATGTATTAATTTTTATATACTATATTTGATCGATTCATCTCATAAAAATTTTAATTTATGAACTTTATGAAGTTAGATAAATCACAATATTTTTAAATTAAAATTATTTTTCATAAAATTAATCGGTTCAATGAAGATAAAATCGATCTGCTGCCTGAACCGATTGAGAATGACCTTCTACTGATACAAATGGTTTCTCTAGAATTTTTGATTGGTTTAAGCCCTATAAAAATTAATTTTAAAAATTTAATAAATTGGCTAATATGTCATAAAATTGGTGCTAAAATTCCTTTTGAAAAACTGATCAGTTCAGCCCAAGGAAAGTTGTATGATGCTGAACCAGCTAGATACAAACTTTTGCATCAGAAATAAGTGTAAAATGTTAAACCAGGCAAGTATAATATTTAAAATTTCACATGAACTAGTCCAAAATCATGTGCTAATTATGAAAATATAGAGGAAATAATGTTATATGGTAAACTGACAATTGAACCAGTGTCAAAACCGATTGATGTATATGATTAGGCTACTGCTTTAGATTTGCTATTCTATTAAATCTATGTGAACCAGCTATAAAAATGTTGATGAACCGGTCATATATGATATGTTGAAACAGTAAACTGACTAAATATCTTGTAAACCGGTTGACTATTATGAGAATCGGCTACTAAAAGTGATAGTAAACCGATTTCAATAAACCGGCTGAAAATTCAGTATATATTTTAAGGAAATGACCCGATTTAAGTGCTTTATTAAATGATGAGCCGGTCATTAAATTATACACATGATGGTGAACCGGCATCCTAAATCGACAAAATATCATAAAGTAACTGAACCAATTGATGAACCGATTAATGGCTAAACCTATTGATGAAACGGTTAAATTAATGAGTGATGAACCGATTAATCATTAAATTGATGAACCAGAAATCGAGTAAAATATTACTTAAAAATTATTCCAACATATGTAAAAATTTATATGACTTTACTTTTGCGCTATTCATTATTATGGTTTCATTATGTATATATATCAAATTTAAATATGAGTAGAAACTTATATGACACTACAAAAAATAATTATTTTCTTTTAGAGATAAGAAAATCAAGAAGAAGAATTAAGGATAAGTATAAAAAGCTTTCACTAAGAATTTTAAGAATTAAGAAAACTGATCCAAAAATTTATTTTAAATTATAGTATTCTCTGGCATGGTTTAGAATATTGTAGTGAAAATCTAGGAATTGTCCCTAGCACTGTGGGGGTATAAATGCAGCTTTTGACCCCATCTATCAGGATATAATAGGTATGTACCACCCACCTCGGGGTGTAATAAGGAGGTTAAGGCCTTAGATTGTGTGGACTAAATATAATCATTTCCTTAATTGATCACTCTGTTAGTTAGTAAGGCCTACTAGCCCTGATTCCTCAAATTATGCAAAT
>JAOVVI020018411.1:0-10361 GCA_028571085.2 Nepenthes alata
ACAATGTTTTTTTATATTTTCATGCTTCAATAATATGTTTTTCACCCTTCACATGTTATTGAATATGAACAATTGAGGATTAATGAGAATTTGATGTACATTGAAGAATTGGTTTAAATTTTAGATTAACGGGATCAAGTGTTCTATACTAAAATTATTCCTTAGATTAAGATATTATGAAGAAGCCATTCTTATGAGGAGGCCACATGAGAACGAGATGATAAAATCCAAAAAAAAATATTCTCATTTGTTTCTTCATCAATGTACATAAATCTCAAAGATGAAATTTTATTAGGTGGAAAAAATGAAAGACAAACCCTAAGATTAATTTAATAATGCTGAATTTAAGTAAATTGATAAATTATTAAGGTTATTTATAAGTTTAGATTAAAAGTTAAATGTCTAATCATAGTGTCGTAGTTATAAATAGTACCTGATGTGTGCTAAAGCCACAAATAAATGCATTTTAGACATAATTGTTGTACCTAAAATGTGCATAAGAGAAGCCCGTATGTATTTATTTTAGATTAATGTCACCTGAAGCATGCCTGATGGGTGCTCTAAAACAAGTTTAAATAAGCCTCTATATCTGACATGTACATAACTAGTGCTCATGTGTCAATCCATTATATAAGGATCATTTGGTTGATTTTAATTTATTTTCTTTGATTTTCTTAGATAAGAGAGAAGAAGAAAGGAAAAGAGAGAGAAAGAAAAAAAGTAAAATTAAGATGATTTTAAGTAAATCTTTGATAAATTTAAGTAAAAATAAGTACATTCAAGTCCTTTATTTTTCTTTATTACTAAATTTTTCTAAAAATTCTTATAATTTTTTGTCCAAATATTTATATATGTGATGTTCACCTACTTCCTTAAATATTATATTGCATGTATATTAGCTTTGTGTATATTTCATGAGATTTTAAAGGCTTTATCTTAATTTAAATATGTTATCATAAAAATTTAAATCTTTGAACTTTTGTCCTTACATGTTTTTTATTTACAAGTATTTTTTGGAAGAATTCTACTTTAATTTTAATAAAGATAAGTTTTTTTCAAATTTGAGAAATAATTTGTATATTTGATTTTTCGGTGTAGAGTTTTCAATTTGTTCGAATAAGAATTATTGTAAAGAATTAATAAAATATACTCAGATATGTCTCACTATTTTTTTTTAAAAAATCAAAGGTTAAATTTAATATTCACGTATTAGAAAAGTAAAATTTAATACCAATTATAGTAAATAATATTTAATCAGCCACCCACAAGTTATAAATAGTGACGTGTAACTTTTAGTTATATGAAAGTAACAATAACCCAATCTTCGATATTCAACTATTATTGGTGAGATGATTATTGATTATTAATTTTTATATTTTTGCATGATTTTTTTGCATGATATATTGATTATTGATATTTTCAACATTTTTGTTTTGATTATTATATTTGTTCCTTTGCATGTTTCATTCACTATATCTATATATATGAATTTTGTATATCTTATTGATCGTTAAATTTATTCTTATCATCTTTTATTAATCTTTTAGATTAGTGGATTCAGATATAACTTATAGGAATTTGGGGCACTAGGGCAATTTGTTTTTGGAAAAATAGTTTTAGGATATTTTAGATGTGTTTTGACTATCCAAATTTGGAGTTTATTATTTCTGTGCTAGATAATTTGTAAATTCAGCCATATGCCTTAAGTTTATCTTTTTAGTATTGAATGTTGGATATTTTATTATCAAATTTGATAATACTTTTCTTCTTGTTATTTGTTGATTAGGTAATTAGTTATTAAAACTACTTTTGGATGTGGCTTTTAAATTTCATACTTTGACATATTTATTATTAAATTGTCTAATGGTATTCACTATAAAGTCTCATCTAAGTATTTGGGCAGAGTTAGGTCTGAGTATTAATTAAAGATTCATTATTAATACATTTAATTATGGATTAGGAATCGGGGACGCCACTAGTGGTTTGATTGGGAGTTTATTTTATAAACTCCTTTATATCTTTCAAAGAAGTAAAATGGTAAAAAGGAGTGTGAAACAGAGTGACAGTGAAGCTGAGAAAATTACTTTTAAGCATCCAAAACCAAAAATTGAGAGAATAATTTCTTTTTGAAAGATTCTTTTTTAATTAAGATGAGTATCTTGTTACTATAAAATCTCTTACAAAATCTCAAACTAAACATTAAATTGATTAGCCTACAATCAACAGAGTTTCGATATATAAATTTGACCCACCAAAAATTCACTTAGAGAAATCTAAAAAAATTTGGATAGTTTCAAATGAGCAGATTTAAGTAGGATTTTGGTTAATTACTTCTTCATGGTAGTGGTTAGATAGTCCAATGCATCTTTTTATTAGTTTATAAGATGACGACTCATAATTTGAAAAAATGTTTCTCTATAAACAAGTTATTTAAGAGTTTTTCATCTGTCACCAAAATATTGTATTCTCTTTATTTCTAGATTTTATTATGATATATGTATGGGAATGGTCATGCTTTAATTTTAACATCTAGATACCTAAATTCTTTATTTGTATTAAAGATAAAATATTAATTTTTAATTTTTGTAATAAATACCTATTCACCATTCCACTAAGTATTTGTATGTCTAAATATCAGTTTTTCAATTAGTATTAGAGTCTCACACATGACTACACAACTATTGAATAGGGCTTTGTTTCTATTTGCCTTACTTCAAGGTGATTTTATTAACTACCCTACACATATAATTTTACGTTTTCTAGAGACACATATAATGCCTCTCATAAGATATTTAAACTTTTATTTGGCAGTCTTATTAAGTATATAATATCTTTCGTAGGCATCTCATTTCCTTTTGAGCCTTGTCTGAATCTCAAAAAAATCATAAGGCATTCTATTCTCTTGCAGAACCTTCCAACCATTCATTATGCACAATAGGCTCAAGGCACATATGATCCCATGGGTGAGGATGGTTCTCCCTCTTTCCCTCCCGCACCTATTTGCCCTTCTTCTCCATCTCATACAGCTTCTCCTTGTTTCTTTTCTAGGCTTTCTCAACCAGCTCCTATTGTAGTTCTTATAAAACAATTACATATAAATCTTCGACAGCAATTATAGCTTATAGCTAGCATGTGAAGTCTAGACTCCTGAGTTACCATAAGTTTATAGACAATGCAAACTCAATATATATAGAAGCAAAAGCAGTATAGGCATCTGCAGAACCTGTTAGAGCATATTCTATCACATTTGGATTTTAGATACGGCTAACAATTCAGATGGCCCTAATGAAGAAGCAAGAGAGAATTTTTTTGTGAGGGGGATGTGAGATCCCGATCCTAAAAACAATATAATTAGGGAGGAGTTGATGATGGCCAGAGCTGATGGTGGCCGGAGTATGTTAATTTGATGATGACCGGCCGAAATGGTAAGGTGAATTGATGAAGGCCGAAGTTGATTTGATGATGACCGGCTGGAGTTGTTGGTGGCCATAGTATGTTGATTTGATGATGATCGGAATTGACGATTGCTGGATTAGAAATATTGACCGAATTTTGAAATATTGACCAAATTTAGAAATATTGACCAGATTTAGAAGCATTGACCAAAATAGATTAATGGCGTTGAGAACTGGAGTAAATTTTAAAGTAAAACGTCGAAGTGAATTATTGAAGTAACCTTGCCCAAGTGAAATGCTTTACTTGAATTTGCTGATGATCGGAGTAGATTGAATTTCATAAAGACCGACTTTATTGATAGACGGATTAGATTTACCTACTTCGTTGACTCTTTTCATCTATTTAGAATAAGTAAATTGCTCTCATCTATTTCGCTGACCTTCTAGAAAAAAAGTATCAAGTAGGTGATTTATCCCACCTAACCCATCATTTATAAATATTGAGCTTGATAGTGAAAAAAAGAGTTAGAAAAATCTATGAAGAAATGGGAAAGTAAGAGACGAAGAGAAAGAAAGAGTCATAGGCCAGATTGGAGTAAGGAGTTCAAAAATCAGGCAAAACTACTTCTGAACTTGTTTTCTATGTTCACTGCTTTTGAATATCTCTATTTTGTTAGTTACACTCTAAAACACCATCCCCTAAGTTTTGTTACGAAAAATGTATGAATTTTATGATTTTGATCTAAATTTCATAATTATGAAATTGTAACTCCTTACTCTGATTTCACGTTTTGGCCTATACTTTATGTTCAATTTACGTCCAGATTGCTTCACATGAAAATCTTGCATGGAACTGGAATGTTAAAATATGGAGGCCCTTTTGAATTTGTCCAAAGTATGGAATGTGTGAATTTTGAATCGGCCTTGAGATATGATAAATTTTGATTATGAACTATGAATAAATGCGTTAAGATCAGACCTAAAAGTGTTACACAGTCAAATAAGGTTATCTAACATACCTTAAAATGCTACGGTGGTAATCACAAAATAACTCCGTTCATGGAGTGATACGTGGTCCGCTCCTCCTCAGAACGTAATAATAGGATAGAAATTTGAACTTTAAACTTTGGATATTGAATGAAAATGAAAATGGATATGACTCTTGAACTTTGGCCTTTGATTGTGTGGAGTGAACACAATCTATCCTCGATTACTCATCCCCTTGGCTGGTAGGGTCTACCAGCCTAGGTCCCTTGAGCAATAGAGCTAAGGATGGAAGGACGAATAAAAATGACATTTATTTATGAACTTCAAAAATTAACACTAAGTTATGAACCTCGGAAATTGGCATTGAACTATGAACTTCAAAATTTGACACTAAGTTATGAACCTCAAAAATTGGCATTGAATTATGAATTTTGAAATTTGACACTAAGTTATGAACCTCGAATATTGGCATTGAACTATGAATTTTGGAATTTGACATTGAGTTATGAACCTCAGAAATTGGCATTGAACTATGAATTTTGGAAAAATGACGTTGAATTAAGAACTTTGGAAAAAGGCATTGATCATGAATTTTGGTATCTTCCATAACCTCTGTCTTATTACATTTATGATTTACATTGCATGTTTTTGATACCTTACTGAGTTTCGACTTACTCTAGTATGATTTTTCCTCCAAATGAGACCGTAGAATTGGTTCTGGATGAATAGGAATAGATAAATCTTAGCAAGGAGAAACTTTGGAGTCAAAAAGCCAGTTGTAGATTTTGAGGATTTTTGATAGTTATGAATTTATTTATCTCAACTTGTGAATGAATGCTATATATGAACAATGAATATATAACTGCTTGTTCACATTTTGGGATTAGATCTACATCCACGATCTTCCTTTGGATATGATCAGGTTCTAGATAGCATCTCTGTATAAGTTTTGGTATAATAAATAGAAATGTTAAAAGAGTTGGAGCCGTTAATATTATATGGCGATTTGATGATCCTGTGAATATATTGTGATTATGTGCAAGAGTCTATATTTGTATTGGCAAATTTTATTCAAAAATGAATGTATTGGTTTGGTCCAAACTGTCTTACCGTATTGGGTTTCAATTTTGTATAGTTACACTCGGAGGAAAAAAAAATCATTCCATCACAATTGGTATCAAAGAAAAATGAAATGCCTTAGGAATGATCGATTGTAAAGTGAAAGTATATGTTTAAGTTTAAGTAGGATAATGCTAAGGATAATTGATGTTAGATAGGAAGTTTAGGTGCTAACCTTTAAGCCAGTCCTAAACTTTTCTAAATAATTTTTAACCCCTCCCTATAACCTGATCCTCTCAGATTTGTTAATATTACCCTATTCTCAATTATATGATATAAATGGCCAGTAGAAGAGATAGAAGAAATGATCGGGGTGACGCTGGTATGCCCCCAGATCGCGAAGCAGAGTCTATAAATTTATTGGGGAGAATGACCAACATAATAGAGTCAATGGAGCAATGCCATATGGCTCCGGTTTTAACACCAAAGCTAGCTCCAGTAAATCCTGCCCCAATAACTTATGATAAATTCACGGCGGAGAGAGCGTCGGAATTCTTGGGAGAACCGGATCTAGCCAAAGCCAGTATTTGGATTAGGATAATGAAGAAGATTTTTACGATGATACAATGCAGTGATCAGGAAAAAGTTACTTTTGCGGCTTGTAAATTGGAAGGAGAGGCCAATAGTTGGTGGGCTATGAAAAAGAGGGCGTTTGAGGTGTCCAATGAAGGGATCACTTGAAGAATATTCGAAGATGCATTTATTAAAAAATACTTTCCGTCCAGTCTTCAAGATCAGAAGAAGGAGGAGTTTATGTGACTTAGATAAGGGACTCGTACAATGGCTGAATATGATGCAAAATTTACGGAGTTGTCCCATTTCGCACCTTACTTTGTGGAGGATGAATTAAGAAAGGCGAAGAAGTTTTAGTAAGGACTAAGGGACGATATTAGAAGGTAATTAGTGACCCAAAAGTTTTAGACGTATGCAGACATTTTAGATCGGGCATTAATATTTGAGAAGGAGTTGGAGATACAAAAGTTTTTTTGCAAAGAAGGTCGCTAGCCAGGCAAACCTTACCTTCGGATCGAATGAGGGGCCCTCAGGGCCATCTAAAAAGATAAAGATAGCAGTTAAGGGGAGGAGTATAGTTGAAGCTCAATTAGAGAAGAACTCTCAAATATTAGTTATTGATTGTACTCACAGTGGGAAAAACCATGCTGGGAGACCTTATTTTAAGGCAATTGGGGTATGCTTTAACTGTGGACGGCAGAGTCATTTGATGAAAGATTGTTCATTACCCAGGAGATTTGAGGCAAAGAAGCCAACGGTCATGGCTAAAGCTTTTGCAGTGAGGGTACAGGACCCTGAAATGTCTCTAAACGTGATTGAAGGTGCCATCATTATCTGTGAAATTCCAACCTCTATTTTATTTGATTTTGGGTCTACATACTCTTTTATTTTTTCACAATTTTTAAGTTATATTGTGTCTGTCTTGAGAATTTTAGATTTGTTTTAGCTTTATCGACCCATATTGGGCCCTCGGTAGTGACTGATGTTATATACCCTGAGTGTGCGGTTCAGGCTAATAGAAAATATTTGATGGCAAACTTGGTACTGCTAGATATGGGAGATTTTGATATCATCTTGGGAATAGACTAGCTAGCAAAATACCATGCCAGCATTGATTGCTTTCAGAAAAGGGTGTATTTTGATATCCCTGGAACTGAACCCTTCTAATTTCAAGGTATTGGGAGAAAGGAGATGCCTGTATTGATTTCTATTTTGCATGCTAAATATTTGATGAAAAATGGATGCCAAACTTACCTAGCATATGCCAACACTATTGGGAGTCACAGTGTGCTAGCTAAAGAAATTTTGGTAGGGTGTGATTTTGAGGATGTGTTTCCGGAGAAGTTGCCTAGACTATCTCATCACCGAGAGATTGAATTTGAGATTAAAATTATTCCCAGTGCTGTTCCAATTTCTAAGGCACCCTATCGTATGGCACTCGTAGAATTAAAAGAGCTAAAATTACAGTTGTAGGAGTTGTTAGATACGGGATTCATTAGACCGAGTGTATCTCCGTGGGGTGCACCAGTGTTTTTCGTAAGGAAGAATGACGGATCTCTGCAGCTATGTGTGGACTATCATAAATTGAATCAAATCACAATTAAAAACAAATATCATTTGCCGCGTATTGATGATCTATTTGACCAATTATAAGAATCTCGGGTGTTTTTAAAAATTAATTTTTAAGGTCCAGATATCATCAGCTGAGGATTAAGCAAGTGGATGTGGCCAAAACTGCTTTTAGAACAAAGTACAGCCACTATGAATTTCTTGTGATACCATTTGGTCTTATAAATGCTCTAGCAGCTTTTATGAATTTGATAAATAGGGTGTTTAGGCCTTATCTTGATAAGTTTGTAGTAGTATTTATAGATAATATTTTGATATACTCTAAGAGTCATGAGAAGTATGAAACTCATTTGAGGATTGTACTCCAAGTGCTTTGGGGAGAGAAATTGCATGCCAAACTAAAAAAGTGTAAATTCTGGCCGGAGAAAGTGATATTTTTGGAGCATGTGATTTCCAATAGAGGTATTGCTATAGATCTGAAGAAAGTAAAGATCGTTACAAATTAGAGTCGGCCTACGTCTATTACTGAAGTCTGGAGCTTTCTTGGCATGGCCAGACATTATAAGCATTTTGTAGAAAATTTTTCTCAGATCGCCATGCCCCTGACCAAGTTGACAAAGAAGGAGGCTAAGTTTAATTGGACAGAAGAATGTGCCCGGAGTTTTCAGAAGTTAAAGGATCGCTTAACAACCACTCCGGTGTTGACTATTTCGGTTGATTTAGGTGGTTTTGAAATATATTGTGACGCTTCTAAGGCCAATTTAGGATGTGTGTTAATGCAAAATGGCAATGTAGTGGCTTATGATTCCAGACAACTGAAGGTGCACGAAAAGAACTACCCAACACACTATCTGGAACTTGCTGCAATTGTGTTTGCCTTGAGAATTTGGAGATACTACCTTTATGGCAAAACGTTTCTTGTTTATTCTAATCATAAGAGTTTAAAATATCGATTCTCATAGAATGAGCTTAATATGAGGTAGAGAAGATGGGTGGAATTTCTGGAGGATTATAATTGTGAGATTCAGTATAAGTTGGGGAAAGCTAATGTAGTTGTAGATGCTCTGAGCCGCCGATCAGGCTATGTGGTGAGGTTACAGATTAAACAGATGGAGATGCTGGATTACTTGAAGTAATATGATATCCAATGATATGTTTGAGAAAATCGGATGCTTTTATCATACCTGCAGATTTACCCGAAGGTGATTAATGAGGTGAAGGAGAAGCGGGTAAGTGATTCTTTCCTTATGAAAATTATGGGTGATTCGAATAGAGACTCCAAAATTGATTTTCACATCCGAATAGATGGAGTGCTGAGATTTAGAGATCATTTGTGTATACCGAACAATAAAGAATTGAATGAGAAAATCTTGAAGGAAGTCCACTGATCTCGGTACATAATTCATCTGGGAACAAATAAGATGTATTAGGATTTGAAGAAAATATTTTGGTGGAGGAACATAAAAAGGGACATCATGACTTATGTAGAAAAATACCTTGTGTGCCAACAATTGAAAGCTGAAAGAAGAAAGCCGTCCAGGTTATTACAACCGATGCCAATTCTGAGTTGGAAATGGGAGGATGTTACTACGGATTTTGTGTCTGATCTACCAATGACTCCTAGAAACCATGACACCATTTGGGTTATCGTTAATCGGTTGACAAAATTTTTCCATTTCTTGGCAATTAGGACGACTTACTCTCGTGATAAACTGGCCCAACTGTATGTGAATAAAATTGTCAAATTTCATGGTGTGCCTGCTTCCATCGTATCTAATAGGGATCTCCGTTTTGTTTCAAGATTTTTGGAAAGTTTCTATAAAGAATTGGGGACGGAGCTGAAATTCAGTACTGTCTATCACCTCCAAACTGACGACCAATCAGAACGTACAATTCAAATCATAAAGGATATGTTAAGAGCTTCGGTGTTAGATATGAAAGGAACTTAGGATAATTATTTGGCCTTGGTAGAGTTCGCCTATAACAATAGTTATCAGACAAGTATAGGCATGACACCTTTCAAGGTGTTGTATGGAAGAAAATGTAGGTCGCCGATCCATTGAAAGGAAACCGAAGATAAAAGAATTTTGGGCCCCAAAATCATTAAAGAAACGGCGGAGAAGATTAAGCTGATACACGAGAATCTAAAAGTTGCCCAAAGTAGACAAAAAAACTATGCAGACCAGAGGAGGTCAGAATTGAAGTTTGATGTAGGCAACTATGTGTTTTTAAAAGTGTCACCGTCTAAAGAGACGTTCAGATTTGGGGTAAAAGGGAAACTAAAACCACGATTCATTGGCCCCTTTGAGATTTTAAAGAGGATCGGAGAAGTGGCTTATAGGTTGGCATTGCCACCTAATTTGATGGAGGTACATGATGTATTCCATATATCGATACTCCGAAAATATGTCCATGATCCCATGCACGTGATCGAGTTTAAAACCTTAACGATTGACAAGGATTTATCCTACGTTGCGGAGCCAATGTAAATTTTGGACCAAAAGGATCAAAGGTTGCGTACGAAAATAATTTTCCTGGTGAAAGTGCTCTGGAGAAATCACTCACCTGAAGAAGCAACTTGGGAACGTGAAGAAGAAATCCGGAGCAAGTATCCCCACTTATTTACTTAAGGTCTGTAACTTCATTTAAATTTTGAGGATAAAATTTCTTTAAGTGGGAGAGAGTTGTGAGATCCCGATCCCAAAAATATAATAATTAGGGAGGAGTTGATGATGGCCGGAGTTGATGGTAGTCAGAGTATGTTGATTTGATGATGAC
>JAOVVI020018412.1:0-10361 GCA_028571085.2 Nepenthes alata
AGAGTTGACGACCCGATTTACGAGATAACTGATTATGACTAGTGACAGGGCGACTAAGTAGGTAACCAACTCTTAACCACCCCCGAGTGGTTGACCTGCCCTACCTACTACCGTCAGACCAAAGGCCTATAAATAGGGAACTAGAGAATTTAAGAAAATGGGAAGGGAAAGCTCTCGGCTAAGCTTTCTGGTGAAAGAACCAAAAAAGAATTCCACGCCGGCTCTGAGTAAGGAGATTCAGGCTCTAAGTAAGGAGATTCAGGCTCTAAGTAAGGAGATTCAGGCAAGTGTACTCATCCTTTTTAAGTTCATGTTTGCAATGCAAGTTTGTCTGATTTTTTATGAACTTATGTTACGGTATGTATGATATTTGTTCTGATCATCTGAGTTAAGGAAGAATTTCTGTTAATGCCATGTTTAAAGGAAACTCTATTCTGCATTTTTGTAAAGACCTCCGATCGACCTTACTTGTATGAAAGTTTGCCACGAACAGGTTCTTAAGACATCTGATTTGATTTTGTTAAAAATGACCTCCGACTTTTGAGAAAAGACCTCCGGCTTTTGAGAAAAGATCTCCGATTTTGATATATGACCTTTGGCTTTTGAATATACGAACTCCATCTTTTGTTAAAAAGATCTTTGGCTTTTAAATATATGACCTCCGGCTTTGTAAAAAAAAAGGTGTGCAGCTTTTGACATAAGACCTCCGGCTTTGCCAAATAAGACCTCTGACACTTTGATAAAAAGATCTTCGGTTTTAAGATGTTAAAGGGAAGGCTATACGGACTTCAATTGTTTGAAATTAAGAACAAAGGCTATAAGAATAAGGAAAAATATATATAATCCGGACAGCAAGTGAAACTCTATGACTTCCGACTTTTGAACTATGATAAATGGCCATCGAAAGATATGAACTAAGAACCGAGTTTCCATTAAGCTTGCTGTTAAAGATAGATGAAGGATATTGGAGTGACACTCGAGGACTGCCCTTGGGCCACGGGAGAATTTCTGGTGGCACAAGGCTTATGGACTATGGCCACGTATGCCGGGTAAAAGGCATTACCGCCTGCCTCTGGGAGTATAATAGGAGGATACGGCTTTAGGTTGTGGGGTAGCACACAGCCCTTCCTCGATGTTGTCCGATCCCGTCCGGTCCCTAAAGATGATAAAAATTTTGTACGATTTTTATAAATTTTCTGAAGACAAGATAATAAGAATAAGGATAAGGATTTCTGAACTTAAAAAGAAATGATATGGTGATTTTTGTATGCTAAGTTTATGTTATGAACCTCTACTTTGATCTGATGATATGTATGATAATATTTTCTGCATGTGCGTATCTTGCTGGGCATTGTAGCGCACTCTTGCTGTTTTTCAGATGATGAGAAGATTATGGAGGATGAAATTGAATAGAGTCATATGGAGTAACTAGACGGCATAGCTGGCCGGAGCTTATTAGTGAAGGAATTGATGTATTTTTCTTTTGATGTTTTGAGAAGGACTTGTAAAATATTTCTGCTGTAAAAGAATTATTGGATGTTAGTATGTTTTCATAATTACAATATGGAAGAATGAAGTTGCCATTTCTAGTAGCATCTCATTTCATGTCAAGGTCTTTATGCCCTACCAACCTTAATGTTGGCCGGCCAAGTATGAGGTTAAAACTTTGATGGCCAACTCAAGGAGTTCGGCCTTAAGCTATCCTGTGTACGCAATCTAGGGTATATATAAAAGAAAAGAAAAATTTTTATATCCACCTAGTTAGTATTTATGCCGTATATGATGTAAAAGGATAGGCTTGACGGCGGCCGTATGTGGTGGAATATGGATGGTCCGTCATAGAAACTCCATCAATTCCATATGAGATCCTCAAAAGCTAGTGTTGATTCCAACACAACCTCAATCACTCATCAAAGGCAATCAGCTCGATCTTTTTCTCTAAACGTATATCCTTAATACTTATACAACTAAATTTCTTAGCAATCACCAAACGACTTCAAAGGGGTGGTCTCATTTACTAATTAGACTTAATGCCTATCCTTGATTAGATCAACTATACCTCTTATTCAAATATTACAACCTAATTGTAAAGTATAATATCCTATCAATATAATTCACACCAACACCCATGAACACCTTTTCAATTCCTACAGGATCTCACATCACCTGGAATTCAAACACCCAATCACTACGAAATTGATCATAAATCGGCATCCTTAAATTCACAATACCAAAATCGACTCAAAGTCACATTGACTTCGAGCCATGAATTCCACTTTATCCGCCGTACTTCCTAGGTTGATCGGGCCTCCAATCTTCATGAATTACTAGGCTGAGGGCCGCAACCCAAAATTGCTTGAACCTAAACTTCAAACCCAAACTGATTAACCTAGACCTTGAATCAAGCCAAATCGACCTAAGCACTAAATTGGCACAAAATCAAATTTGAACCTCAAGGTGCCTCCCTACAACTCCTCTCGACCTTACGGCCGACCACTACCACGAATAGACCTTAACCTAGAAGCCGTAGTGGTTACTGATATCCTATCTAAAGGCAAAACAAAGTGGGTTAGGCTATTCTTAAGACACTATTTGGGTCGCAAAAACTAGATAACCAAATTCATTTTCTATCTATAACTTAGTTCAAGTCTAAGCTAACCAACCGAAATAACTAGGACTATTCTGTTCTAATTTAATTTTTCTATACCTACGTCTACTTATTTACTCGATCTTACTCTATCCTTAGCTTCCGCATAATATTTAATCAAATCTATGGCATATCCTTTCTCTAATACCAACTATGACGAAATGAGTTATTTTTTTTCTAATAACCTCCATCAATAATCACATAAAATTAACACCCATAATTTAAATAACATAAAATCTTTGTAGAAAATCAGATAAAGTTTTCTCTAAAAGTAGGCAAAAACCATACATGAAAACCTGATTAAACAACCTGTATATGTATACAAATATCCAGGACCAACAAATACCATATCATTCATGGATCCACGGTACTCCTTAACTACTATGTTGGATCTAACTAGAGATGCCATTTAGGAACTTATACAAAACTCAACATTATACCTTTGGAAGCATAACAACGATCCATAACAATTAAACAATAATTCATATCAAAACTTATTTTATAATATTAAACTTAACTAACTATTTACACAACATTGTATCTATCACATTCTAGGTTCTAAGTCTTTGAAGTCCTTTAATCTTCATAAGCCAAACCCTCTCGCTACTTAATCTAATTGGGTGTCAGCTCGTGGATCTCATCTTGAAGGAAAAAAAAGTAAGAGTGAGCTAACATCCCAACGAGTATATCATAACAAGGCGCTAAATAATAATAATGAAATTAAACAGAAGAAAGATACATAAATATGAAAGATATGCATAAACGAAACTTGAATAGACATGCTTAGGGTGCAATTTACTTATTTTCTTTGGGACATAATCATAACAAAATTATTCATCTTTGCGGACCCGGGCAAATAGACCCTACCAGCCAAAGGAACAAATAATCGAAGATAGATTGTGTAACGACTTGAGTCCTATAAACATAATAATTAAGAGAAGGTTGGGTTCCATAAGGGTACCGATTTCTAAAATATGATAAAATATGAGTAATTAAGTTAAAATAGGTAAATTAAGGTCAAAGAGTATGGGAGGAATTTGATTGAAAAGCCCAAATATCCGAAATCGGTAAGCTAGGAATCGAAGTTGCAAACCGTGAAATGTTAATCCATAAATAAGATTTTGGGTTTTAAATTATAATAATAATGACTTATTAAGGTTATATAATCAAAATTAGGGTCCAAGGATATGAAAAATTGAGTTAGAAGGGTCAAAACGGGTCCCGACCGGTGTAAAAATGAAGTAGGCTTGCTGCAGGCTCGACGCGGACTTGACTCATGCCCAACTAGCGCCCGAGGTGCCAACCGGGCATGCAAAACAAAACCTCATGCCCGAAGAGTTCCCAAGGCGCTACTCGGGAACAAAAAAACAAAATGTCGCTCCTAAATGACACTTGACGAGCACTTGAGTGCACCCTTCAGAATGCCTTGGCACTCGATGCATGCTTGAGCAGTGCTTGAGCGCTATCGAGAAGCTTCCACCGACTTCGAACTTTGTTTATAAAAGGGGGAAATGGGAGGATAGAGAAAAGGAAAGCACGAATGAAAAAGGGAGAAAAAGGGGGAGGAAAGGAGGAAAAAGGGAAAGAAGAGGAGATTTTGGCCGATCCACTCTAATCCAAGTAAGAATAACGGTAAATCGGGCTAAGGTAAGTGTATTTCGAATGTTATTTTCCATTTTTACTACTTTTATTTCCTCTAAAATGGTGTTTATGCTCTAAAATTATCTTGTTCCATGTTTAATGTAAATAAAGCACGTTTCTCATAACTTCTTGGTTAGATTTTTTGTATACATGGGATTATAATGAATGGTAGCTTTGATTTTATGTTTTGGTTCACGTTTTGCATTCGTTTTGTGTTTAGATGTTTTGTGGCAAGCCCTAACTCAAAATTTTGGAATTTTTTAGTTGAATAGCATGATTTTGTATATGTATTGTAATACACGACTTCGATTTCATGAATAAACATATATTTAGTATCCGATTTAAATTCGGAAGTTTTGTGTGAAACCCTAGAACAAAAATTTAGAATTTTAGTGTTTAAAATCCTTAAATCTTGATATGTGAAGGTTGATTAGTGAAAGTTTATTGCTCATGCTCTGATTGTTATTTGAAAATTTTACATAAAACTATACTGTTAAATTTTTGTCGACTTCTGAAGCTATTTGAAAGGTTATTTGTAAAGTTTTGACTGGCCTGTTGAGGTACGATGAGTTAAAAGCTAAGAATTAAGTGAAAAAATATTTCTGATTTTGTTAATTAGGACCTAGGACTGATATACGGTTAGGTAAGGTTCTCTGACATGCCTTAGAATATTATTGTGGTAATCGAGAATAATTTCATCCTTAGAGTTATATGTCGTTCGCCCTTCCTCAGGGCGTTAACCTAGAGGGTAGAACTACTGTGTCTGACCTTCCTTCGGGAGATAACTCTATGTTGATCCCGCGAGAAGGGATATTTTTGTTCTGTTTCTAGCCATAATTGTGTGCGTAACACAATCTATATTCGATTATTTGCCCCCTCGACTAGTAGGGTCTACTAGTTTGGTCCTTCGAATAGTAAAGTTAAATTTTTAAAATTTACAGAGTTTAATATCAGTTTCTGATTTCTAATACTTATTTTACTAAATTATGATTTCCGAAGCATGTTATACGGAATTATGCTTTCTTCTGTTTTCATGTACTTCTCTGTTCTTCAAATATCTCCATGGTTTTGTTTATCTGTACTTATATTCTGTATGAAAGTATTACACTTGCATATTTTTACTGTACCTTATTAGGCCTCGACTCACTTTTTTATTTTTCTACCCCAGATGATACAGTAGAGTTGATGCCAGACGAGAAAGAGTAGGTAAAGCCTAGCTAAGAAGATATTTTTGGGAGCTTCGAAGCGTATTTTCGGAGTCTGGTCAGCTTTAATATAATCACTTGATTTTATGGATGGATATTGTATATGAATGTCATAGTATGTTATAAATTTTGTTGGAACAGTATGTATGCTTTTGGAGGTTCATATTATGGGCATAGTTCTACTTTCACTATTTGCTTTTGGATTCAGTACAGGTTCTAGACAACATCTCTTACATGGAATTAGATGTAGTGGATTAGAATGTTGAATTAAAGCAATGATTGTGTATATGGCATTAGAGGATCCTGTGTCAGCGATGCAAATGAGTATTGATGTATATTATTTTGCATATTTACATGTTTTATCTAGGTTATTTGTATTAGTTTCGCCCAATAATAGAAAAAACTCTACCCGATTTTCTGCAAAAATTTCATGTTAGTTACTTATAGGCATTAGTTTGGTATGATTATTGACGGAGTTTATCAGAAAAAAATAACATGTTCCATCACAAATGGTATCAGAGAAAAGAGATGCCTTAAATTTCATCTGAATGATATGCGAAAGCTTAGGATTGATTAAGATTAATTAGATAAGTAATTGTAGCCGTAGGATAATTAGGTTCAATTATATAGCTTTAGATACCTAGTTTGTTTGACTTAAGCTAGAATTAAGTTGGAATTGACTCGAGCTAGGACTTAGTAATTAGGTTGGTCGATATTGATCTTAGGTCTAGGTTAATCAATTTGGGTTCTAGGTTCAAATTAACTTGTTCTAAAACTAAGGTAAGATAGTGATAGATAGGATTAAATAGAATGCTTAAGGGTTTACCTTAGGATTTATATTGGAGTGCCTTAATTAATTTTATTCCTCCCTTTAATTTGATACCTTGAGGTTTATTAATATTGTAATGTTTTTGGTTATAGGCTATAAAATGGCAAGTAGAAGGGGTAGAAGAAGTACTCGTGGAGGTGCTAGGATTCCCCAAGACCGAGAAGCTAAGTGTCTGAACATGTTAAGGAGGATGACTAAGATACTAGAATTGATGGAGCAATGACATATGGCTCCCGTCCCTGCACCAGAGTCGATTCGAATGAATCCTACTCTAATGGCATATGAAAGGTTTACGGTAAAAAAGGCACCTAAGTTTTTGGAAGAACCAAATCCGGTAAAGGCAAATATTCAGATTCGGAGACTAAAGAAAATATTTACGGTCATTCAATGTTCTGATCAGAAAAAAGGTTACTTTTGCGACCTATAAGTTAGAAGGAGAAGCTGAAAGTTCGTGGTTGAAGAACCTGATGAGGAGATCTCTTGGGAGATATTTGAGGAAGCTTTCCTGGAACAATATTTTCCAGCTAGCCTCCAGGAGTGGAAGAAAGAGGCATTTATGCAGCTCAAGCAAGAAAGTAGCACTGCGGTAGAATATGATGTGAAATTTGCTGAATTGTCTCGGTATGCATCAGATATTGTAGAAGATGAGTCAAGAAAAGCCAAGAAATTCCAACAAGGGTTAAGGAATGAGATCAGGAGTCAGCTAGTGACACAGGAGCTTCAAATTTATACTGAGGTTCTAGATAAGGCTCTGATAATTAAAAAGAAACTTGAGACTCAGAAAACTTTTGTTAAGAGGGAAGCTAGACAAATGAGTTTTAGTACGGGATTAGGTTTAGGACCCTCAGGACCATCTAAGAAGATGAAAGTGTCTGATAAAGAAAAAGGTAGTATCAAAATTCGGTTAGTATCAGGTTCCCAGGTATCAGTAGTCAGTTGTATTTGTTGTGGAAAGAAGCATCTGGGGGAAACTTATTTTTGAAAGATGGGGGCTTGTTTTAATTGTGGTCAGCGGGGCCATCTGATTAAAGATTGTTCCTTACCAAGAGAGTGAAAGCAAAGAAGCCTGCTGCTTTAGTTAAAGCACTTCCGACGACAGTTCAGGACACTGAGACACCCTTAAATATGGATGAAGGTATTTCTTTTATTTATGGAGATTGGTTTCTATTTTATTTAATTTAGGATTTATGAATACTTTTATTTCCCTATGAGTTATATGTTACATCATATTCACTCTAAAAATTTTAGTTTACATAATGATTGCAATCTATGTATTCTTTTATGGATTTTATAAATTGTGGAAAGCAATTTGTCGACTGTTCATTGGAGGAAAACAAGGCAAATTTAGTTGAAGAAATGCTATATGGAGCATGTTGCATTGTGATCATGTGTAGAGTCGTCTTGTGATTGTTGTAGGTTGTCGAAGGTTGGAATTATTGGATGCATTATGTGTTGTATAGGATATTTCCTAGGTTTTTGTACAGTTGGATGGCCGTATTAGAGAGGAAACTCTATCAAATTCTCAGAAGAACATACGGTTCATCATAGTCAGCATCTTCGATAATATGATTTCAAATTGTGGGAATAAAGTGATGGCTAATTGGAAAAACCAATTGATGTTGTAAAGGTATAAGGTCTTCTTAGGACTCGACAAGTATTTCCCAAAGATCGTAACGCTATCAGGCATTTGGCTTAGAAACGATCAGAATTTATAAAAAAGGAATATGCAAAGGTTTCCTTCGAGGGATTAAGGGTAAATTGTTGGCTGTTTTAGTTGGGCTGTCCCCTAATGGATCTGGTAGGTTACAGTAGGATGTAATGTTTTGAATAGGTGGCTACTCACAATATAAGTGGGGAGGTGCTTATGACTTGAAATTATTTCGTCTATAATTAGGATTTGCTGATGAGGACCTTCTCTTGAAGAATTATAGGTGTTGTTTATGGGGATAGATTGTCCCATGATTCTAAAGGTTTGAGGAGATGTATCGTAAAAGAGGAATGAAATATGTATTGAGACGTGTTTTAGGAAAATTTAGGACCATGTATCCTATTCGTATGTCGATGGTTGTCCTTGGATTGAGTGAAAGAGAAGTCCATAATTAGAGTTATTCTGCCGAAAGTCAAAATTAATAATTGAAGTCTCTGTTTTGATAACTTGTAGGTCTTGCCTTTGAAAATAACTTTATGTAAATATTTAAAGGTTAGTTACTTCACTAAGAAAAAGACGATCGTGAGATAGTGTAAATCTCAAGGATAAACCTCAATGTCTCTAAGGATAATGGACCCTAGTACAAGCAAATAATATCGGGGTAATAGGATGTTGTATTTCAAATTGAGAGACAAAATCATATTCGAAGTATGGGAATTATGGAGTTTTGAAATAAGAAATCCTTCTGATTGTGTATTAAGACAAATAGAACAACTTGCTCGTGCTCGTGAATTATAGAGGATGCATATTTGGATCTAAATTTGTAGGCTCATCATATGCAATATGTGACGGAACGGATATATATATTTTTTGATTCCGTCATTCGTAACACAGGATCACAGATGCCATCCAGGACCCATATACTTTTAACCATAAGAAGTATAGCGGAAGTTACTCTAACATCTTGTGGAAACGTTCATATTCATTACAAAGTATTCATTTCCGAATACATAATAAAAAATGTCAAACTATAAAAGTTCATGAATCATAAACAAGTCATTACAATAATATTCTTCAAATAAGCTCTCGAGTCTTTAATAATTCTTCAGACAAGCTCTAATCACTCCAACTCGTCAGGCACAAGCTCTAAAGTTTTCTCTGGAGGGGGGAAAAATAGAAAACAGTGAGTCGAGGCCCAGCAAGGTATATACAGGTATATAGTAAAACATGTATGCGGAGCATAACTCAGCAAAATAGGTGCTATTACACATAAATTACAAATGCCATAAGAAAGTAATTCATAACAGAAATATGATGCAGACGTATACAGAACTGTCAGAAAATGGTCTCCTGAAATCAGAAATCAATGTACGCATATTCCAGAAAGTAGAAGTCAGTCTTATCACCATATTTTACAGAAACCTTATTTTTTTATCAGTAAAGGACCCTACTAGTAGACCCTACTAGCGGAGGGGGCGAATAATTGAGTATAGATTGTGTACATCTCCCCACAATCAACGGCATTAAACAGAAAAGATGATCCCACCTCACGAGATCCTTCCCCAATCCAAGGGGTACTGAACGGAACGAAAGCTACCCTCCTATTGTAACGCCCTGAGGAGGGGCAGACCACACATAACTCCATGGACAGAGTTACCGTCGATTACCACCATAACGTTCTAAGGCATGCCGGAGAACCTAACCTGTCTGCATATCAGTCCTGGGTCCATAATAACAGAAACATAATACTTTCTTGTTATCGCTTACTGAAAGCTATTTTCAGTATCAGTCACATTTTCTTCTTATCTTCTTATCACTTACTGAAAGTCATTTTCAGTCAGAAACATCACAATTTATCCTTCAAAAATTATGTACAGAATATCTTAACGCTGGTTCAAAAATCATATACTTAAAGTCGGGGTTCATTTTCGATACAAAGCCGGAGTTCATTTTCAATACAAAACCGGAGTTCATTTTCAATACAAAGTCGGCGTTCATTTTAAATACGAAGCCGGAGCTCATTTTTAATACAAGGCCGGAGCTCGTTTTCTTAAACAAAACCGGAGTTCATTTTACATTAAGGCCGGAGCTCTTTTCAACAGAGGCCGGAGCTTTTTTTTTCAAAAGCCGGAGTGCTTTTCGGACAGAGTGCTTTTCACTCAAAAGGGACAGAGTGCTTTTTATTTAAAGGACGGAGTGCTTTGGACGGAGTACTTTTCACTCAAAAGGGATGAAGTGCTTTGGACGGAGTACTTTTCACTCAAAAGTGACGGAGTGCTTTTCACTCCAAAGGACGGAGTGCTTTGGACGGAGTGCTTTTCACTCAAAAGAGACGAAGTGCTTTTTATTTAAAGGGACAGAGTGCTTTGGACGGAGTGCTTTTCACTCAAA
>JAOVVI020018413.1:0-10361 GCA_028571085.2 Nepenthes alata
GAAAGATTTCATGAAACATAACCAGGGATGACAATGATCATGCTTTTTATCTACCACCATTGGATTATCTTTAATCCAATGGCAGTAATTTGAATACTAAATAAAAATATTTAAATATATTTTTTATTAAATTTTTTTAATATTTAATTTAATATTTATTAAATATTAATATTATAATAAAAAAAACTTGAAAAATTAATTATATATAATATTTTTAATATGTTAAATTTTTAGCCATTAAATTTTAATCCAATAACTAAAAAAAGAGAAGTATGGAGAAATAGGGAATGGGGAGAAGCAGGATCTCCATTCCTGGGATGACAAGGGGGGCAGAGAAGGGAGGGGAAGAAGCCGCAATGTGAAAGAGAGAGAAACAATAAGGTTACAATAACATTTATTATATAATTCATCAATAACTATTAAATTAATTAAATTATTGTTCTTATACAAAAGCACCATATTTTCTGGTTAATTAGGAATAAAATATAATAACACTAACAAAAAATAAAAAAAATATAATGTTTCATTGATATTATTAAAACCCAAGAAATTAAAAAGAATTTAAAAATCTCTCAGATGATAAAACATATAAATAAATAATAACAAATATCTAATCCCAATATATTCGTTGCCGATAGTTCTAAAACAACCACTGTTTAGATCCAATGGTAATGCAAGAGCACAAACTATACAAATATTTAATATAAATAAAGAATAAGTGTTTAATTATTTAATAATTAGCTAATTTACTTCTAACTCTTGACCCCTACCAAAAATCTTCTCGATTTTGCTCACAACAACAAAATTAGGCAACTTTCGGTTTCATGACTAGTAAATCTTTAAACTCCAAAAGCTCACAAGGAATAAGTGTTTAAGAAATATTTAGAATTTTACCAATGAAAAAACTAAGGTAAATCAATATCCCAATGGAAATGAGGTTTCCTCTTTCAAGAATCACTTCTATCAGACAGGGCATCCACTCTTAAGTTCCCACAATTTCGTACTTGACAATTAGGTCAGATATAAGGGAATATTTATATGGTTGTTAGAAACGTGCACACAATGTAAAAGTAGGAACAACTTACTTGCACAGTTCTTGCGCACATTTAGGCATGAAGCCACAATTTAAGAGGTATATGTGAACTCTTCAAGTGTGACCTTACTATTTTTCAAACACGAGCAAACATTACGCATGCATCAGGTATGACCTTATTCTTTTTTACTCAATTGTAGCCACCAAGAATGTATTAAGCATGATCTTATTATTTTTCACGCTCATGCTTTGGGGTAGGTCACTCCCTTGTGGGTGACAAATGGAATCGTCATTAGACAGCTAAATCCCGATCAACAGGAATAGGAGGTTGACCGGGTGGAAGTAAAGGACGGTCAATAGAGATTTACCGAATGAATGCTGAAGACTATCAATGAGATGCTGACCGGTTGGAAAAAGAATCTGGTCAATAGAATGTTGACCAACTGAGGCTAGAGAGAAAATCCGGAGAGCATTCTCGGAGTGAAAAATATTGGAGCGCCTTTCAAGAGAGCTTGTCGGTCAACAAGTTGACCGATTGAGAAGGCAGAATTTATCGGTTGGTGACACCGGTATGGAATCGCTTACGGATATGGTTGAGTGCACAGTAGCATCCAGAGATATAGGTTGTGCACAGTGATGACCGAGGACATGGGATGTCCGAGGTCGTTGTCACTGCCTCAAAATCAAGGAACGCTAGAGGACTCTGCAAGGGCCAAGGGCACAGATGGTCCGGGAACTTGAGTGTAGCAACAGCGACCAAAGACGTCGTGGAAAGTTGGCAGCACGTTGCGGATAGCTGGCTTTGCAGAGCAGGTCGTAGACATGTTAGTGCATGCGCCGTCCTTGCAGGTGGCAAGTTGCAAAGTTGGTGGGTCAAGTTTTTGATAGGTTACAGAGTTAATGACAGGCATTTGACCACACGTAACTTGTCTATTGGTTAAAGATCTCCGGACAGATCATTATATATATGCATGCTGGGCATGCTGTGCTAAAAGTGTGAAGACACCAGGGTGGTGTGAAAGTGCCGAGGGTGCAAGGCACCAGTGGGTGTGAAATACTACCGGGGTGAGCAATCACCATGGTCGAATAATTATCGGGGCTTGTGTATCCGAATACTATGTAAAATATCAATGAGAAGAGAGTATCACAATGAGATGAGGAAGAGAAGGAAAACATTGAGATAAGAGGGAATGAGAATTTTCTTACTCTGGGTGATTGCTTTTCTTATTCTCAATTCTCAGGGGGCTTGTGTAGCCAATGTGTATTGTTGTATTCTGTCTTGGAATTTCTTATAACCGATTTTACATAGTGGATATTTTTTAAAATTTATTTAGTGATTTTTTTCTTTGATTTGTGAAGAGTTTTCACGTTAAAAAATGTTATAAATCTCATTTGTTCATTATTCATACTAAATGGTGACTCACGATGATGGGGCTTTGGGCTTTCGCTGTGCCTGATCGGGTAAATTTGGATTGTTTGAACCCTAACGAGTGGTATCAGAGATATGATGACATTGGCCCAGGCCTGAAAAGGTCTACTTGTGGAGGGTACTGATCGAAAAAGGCTACTTACGGGGAGGTGCTGACTGGCTACCGGAGTAGAGTGAAGCGTTGTAGAGGGAAGCCACCTAATGAAGTGCTGTATAAGTGTAGCCGTCGAGGTCCGTGACTGTTGAAGCGGGATTTGATGGTGTCGTCATCGAAGAGTTTGCCATTTAGTGTTGAGCTGAAAGGAATAAAAAAAGTATAGCGGTGCCAACAGGGCCGAGGGTGGAGCTGAGCAGGACCAAGAGCGAAGCTGAGTAGGACCAAGGGCGGAGCTGAGTAGGATCAAGGGCGGAGCTAAGCAGGACCAAGTGCGAAGCCAGCAGGGCAAAGGGTGGAGCTGTGCACCGGGATCCCAATTAAAGGGAAGCTGCCGGAAGGCATGTGATAACAATCGTCGGATAAAGGGTGAAGGTTCCCCACAATGTTGTGAGGGAAAGTTTGTTATGATATGTCATTCCCTTGTGGGTAACTCAACAAACAGAATAGTCATCAGGCAACTAAATTCGGTCAACAGGAACTAAAGGTTGACCGAATGAGGGTTATAAGAGTACTGCTGGATGGAGGACGAGTAGTGGAAAACGGTCAACAGAAAAGTTGATCGGATGAAAGTAGATGACGGTCAACAAAGGTTCATTGGATAGAAGCAGATGACGGTCAACAGAGGTTGACAGAATGAATGCTAAAGAAGGTTAATGAGATGTTGATCGGTTGTTGACCGGCTGAGACTGGAGAGGAAATCCAGAGAGTATTTTCGGAGTAGAAAATGTTGGAGCGCCTTTCAAGAGAGCTTGCCGATCAACAGGTTGACCGGCTGAGAAGGCAAGATTTACCGGTTGGTGATACCATTATAGAATCATCCGCGGACATGGCTAAGTGCACAGTAGCGCCCGGAGACATGGGTTGTGAACAGTGACGACCAAGAACATGGGATGTTCGATATTAATGTCACTGCCTGGAGGCCAAGGAATGCAAGAGGACTCTGCAAGGGCCAATGGCACAGATTGTGACGACCCGAGCTCGGATCCCCAAACCCAACCTAAACCGTCACGGTAAAATCTTGAATCTTTCAAAATAATCAATTACACGTCATCAACAACTTAACTGAACTCAATTCAATCACTTCACTATCATCTAAACGCCATCAATAGTCATCATAAATGTATCATTAAATAAATACTGCAATAGTAATAAATAATTTCAATAAATAAAATCAATTTCTAAAATATCAATCATTATAAAGAAAATCTAATAAAAATTAAACAGTAACTGAACCACAAAAATCTTAAGCCTCTATTCTGGAAGTCTCAATCTCGGAGATCACTTCTGCCTTTATGTGCTATTTTAAAACATTAAGTAAAATTTACATGTATTAATGATATTTAAAATAGGAATATAAAAAGTGATATGCATATACAGTAAAATAAAACACAAGCAAAATTAAAAGATTTCAAAAATATATTAAAGAACGAGTTTATAAATATTTTTCTTAGACCTTTGATCTAACAAATCTAACTCTAAAAGTTTTAAAATCTCCTTTTTCTATCTCCTCCTCTTTCTTTTACCTCTTTTCTTGTACAAATGATTGAAAATCAGCATGGAAGCCCGTAAGTACCCAAAATAGCACATAAAGGCCAGTCAAGCACGTATCAAGAGCCACCATATAAGCGCACACGAGCGGTACATCACGTGTAGTTCAAGCACCAATATTCTTCTCATCTACGTACAAGCATTAACATAGGCACACCTCAAACGCTACTTATTCTGCCACAAACACACATGAGTGCCCTGTAGGCGCGCATTAGTGCCAGCTCCACTGCCATAAACATGTACAAAAGTAAAAACAAACACCCATTAGGCGTTAGGTCTAAATCTGTCATAATTTATTTTTTTAAAAATTTTTTATTGTATAATTATTTTTTAAATTAATTTAGTATATATAGTAATAAGCCATTAATCAAATTGAAAAATTCAGGCATTACATGGCCCACTCCAACAAAAACAGTGCTGCTTTGGAGTTTGGGATTCACTCAGTATGGCTTGTGTCAAACTGCCAACACACCCTTTTAAGGTAGCAAACCTCTCATATCTCATACAAAAGAAATCTGATATTTTCTGGATTTTCGTACGTAATTTTGTAAACTTCAGTACATGAGATTAGGACATTGGTAATTTCGATGAATTTGGGATACTTCAGAATATTTTGCAGGCTGACTGAATTATTTGGTATTTTGGAAAATGTATTTGTGTTTCTGGCTGCAAATGTAATGCATCGGCCACAAACAGAACATCAAATTTCAGATTTTATGAGATTTAAATTATTTATAAATTATTAAAATTAATATATTATTTTACGATTTTAATGTAAAATTAAATATTTGTAATACACATAAATTTATATTTGAAAATATTTTCTCCAAGAACCTGAAATCTATTCTCTCAGTTCATCATTATGTATTTTTTTTTATGGGAATTATAGAATTTTTGTATGTGAAAAGTTATTTTGTATATGATTTTTCTCAAGGGTTGAATTCATTTAACAACAGAATGCAAGTAAGAAGTTATGAAAACTTTCCTTAATTCCAATCATCAAAACCACCCACCATTATATAGGATTGATTATTTAATTATAAAAATATCATTCTTTTTATGAAAGATTAAACCCATTAAAAAAATAATTTTTTTAACAAAATAAAAAAAAATATCATAATAAATTATAATTTTTAATCATTTTAATATATTACTTAATAAAACTCATGTCATGTGGAATAATTTTAATCCAAATAACATGGAAAATCTTAAAAAGAGGGGGCATGATTATTTTATCAATCAAGTCGTAAGCCCTACAATTATTCATATCATATTACTTTAATATGAAGATTAGAAAGATTACAAAGGAGAACTCAAGCATTTTTAATTAGTATGCAGGAAGATTATTTTAAGGGTAAGAGTTTTGATATAATTTCTTATAACTGAAAAATAGTATAAAATAATTATTTGTAATATTTAGGGATTGAGTAAAAAATTATAATTCTAATTATCATAATTACCTATTAATTACATAATTGTGAAAAATAGGCACTTAAGCTAAATATGTCTAAAGACTACTTACATATTGCCCACAAGAAAATTGCTCAAATTATGGGATTCCATATTAAAACCACAAGTCTCTCTTATGGGGTATTAGCAACGGTAGAAAATATAGCAAAATAGGAAGCAGATCATACTGTATATTTATGTAATTTTATGTATTTTTTTAATATTTTCTTTTCTGTTATTTTATTTCCTTTATTTTTTTAGCGTCGATGGGTATAATTTTTCCCCTTCCTTTTAATATAAAAAGGAAATGGGGCTTTGTAATTCTCAACAAAAACGGCATGGAATAAAGGTTGGCGTCCGTCTTCTTCATCATCCTCACCCACACCTCTCTCTCCATCGTCTTCTTCGTTTTGATGCTGAAATTTTCATGATATCAGAGACGTGGCGTCTCCACCGATTTTGCTTGAACCCACATCAAACACAACCAACCCGTCTACCGTCTCTTCACACAAACACATGCGACTTCAAATCCTCACAGATCTCACAAATCCCTTCCGGTTGAAAGTCGGCGACAATCCTGCCATTACTCTTGTCATCGACTTACTCACCACCAACAACTATGCGACCTGGTCCCGAGCCATGCGTCGAGCCTTGAGAGCCAAAAATAAACTTCAGTTCATCCAGGGCACTGCTCAAAAATCAAGCGATTCAAGCGATCCCCTTGTTGAAATTTGGAGACGATGCAACGATATGATTGTTTCATGGATCCAAAACTCGGTTAGCCCATCAATTAAATCCAGCGTTGTCTTCATCGATGATGCTTTTGAAATCTGGAACGAATTGCGCGACAGATTTACTCAACAGAACGGGCCACAAAATTTTTAATTGAAGAAGCCGTTTGCCAGCCTGCTGCAAGAACAAGACTCTGTAAGCGTGTATTACGGTAAACTTAAAACCTTGTGGGATGAACTCTTGATTCATGATCCTCTCCCAAACAGTGCTTGCGGCAAGATACAAATTCTTGCTGACGATATCAACGCGATTGCGTTATACAATTTTTGATGGGATTAAACGATTCCTACTCTAATGCCCGGGATCAAATCATGATGATGGACCATTTATCCTCTGTTAACCGAGTGTTCTCGGTTATTCAGCAACAAGAACAGCAGCACCAACTGCTGTCTGTCACCCAGATTACGAACACGGTAGCCTTAGCTACCAAACGAAACCCTAATTCTTCCAAATACAATGTGAAATCCAATCACCCTGTCAAGAAAGACAGATTTTTCTGCGTTCACTGTAAGATCGCAGGGCATTCGGTCCAACAGTGCTTCAAACTTGGTAATACTGATGCGCCCGTGTGTTATTACTGTAACAAAATCGGGCATGTTGTTAAAAAATGCTACCTGTTACATGGCTTTCCACCGAATCACAAGTTTCATGGAAAAAATGGGAACATAAACCCTTCAGCCAATTTGTCTAGCTTCAAACCTTATACCGATCAAGAAGGAAATAGTGATGACAGAGTTGCACTGACTACAACTCAATTCAAATAACTCATGGACTTAATTCAATCGAAGGACGCTGCTGCCAAAACAATTTAGCCCATGTTCGACTCGATTATCGAGCAGCCGAAGGCTGCCAACATGACCGATAATATCTTTACTGTTTCTCCCTTCCATAGGCATCATAAAGATAATCAGCATGTATGGATTCTGGACAATGGGGCCACAGATCATATGATATGTGATCCCTCGTTATATGCTCATTACACGGTCCAGATTTCATACTCTGTTAAACTTCCAGATGGAAGTAAAGCATCTGCTTCGCATATTGAAAATATTAAACTTACTAATAAGTTAATATTGCAGAATGTTCTCTGCGTTTTTTCCTTTACCTTTAATTTAATTTCCGTAAAATGGCTAATTGATACACTTAATTGCTGTATGTTTTTCTTTTCTAATATTTGTTTGATTCAGGACCTTTCTACTTGGACAACGATTGGGATGGGTAAAGAAAAAAATGGACTTATATTGTCTGATGAATAATAAAGTTGATCCCAATTCTTTACAGAGCCTTCTTTTCAAATTCTGCAAGGGGCCCTATGTTAATTTTGCTTCATTGTCTTCTGATTTGTGGCATTCTCGATTAGGCCATATTTCATATTCTAGGATGAAATTAATAAGCGATTCTCTTGTAAAAGGAGTCGTACATCCTATTAATGATAATCCTTGTGCTATTTTCCACATGGCCAAGCAGCGTTGCCTTTTTTTTTCTCCCAGCACCCATAAGTCACACACCTTATTCGACGTGGTGCATTGTGACTTATGGAGACCATGTTCCGAGGTGTCTTATGACGGATATAAATACTTCTTGAGTATCGTTGATGATGAATCCAGAAGTACCTGAATTTACCTACTGAAATAAAAATCGGATACAAAATTATGCTTGGAAGCCTTCTACAATCTGGTTGTCGCATAATTTAATGTCAAAATCAAAGTAATTCGTAGCGATAATGGAACAGAATTCAGACTAGGAGATTTTTACAGTAAAATAAGTATTATTCACCAACGTAGTTGTGTGAAAACACCACAGCAAAACAGTGTCGTTGAACGCAAACACCAACATTTATTGAACGTCGCTAGAGCTATTAGATTTCAATCGGGATTTTCTTTAAAATTCTGGAGTGATTGTATACTTACCGCTGCACACATCATCAACAGAATTTTTACTCCATTACTTAAAAATAAGACTCAATATAAAATTTTATTTGGAGTCAAATCCATCTATGACAACCTCTGCATATTTGGTTGCTTGTGCTTTGCTTCCACCATCTCCCAAGGTCGTACCAAGTTTGATCCCAGAAAATACGTCTTCCTATGCTATCCGTTTGGTGTCAAAGGTTATAAATTAATTGACCTAAAGCGCTATGCTATATTTTATTTAAGAGATGTAATTTTTCATGAAAATGTATTTCCTTTTCAAAACGACGGGATTGACCAAAGCTCCAATATTTAACTCGATGCATCCTCATTAGAACCATCTACTACCAATAACGAACAATTATGGCAAACAAAACTCGTGCCATCCAATTTACATGATTCTTGTTCGAATCCTATTGTTGAACCTATGACCGAAGATAATGAAAAAATTCTCACCGTTCCTATCCACAATCAGGACCAGAAATAACTGATCAACGATCATTCTGAACTAAATGAATCGAATGATACCCAGTCTACTACAATTAGTCAAATACCCATTCGAAGAACCACTAGAGTTCGTAAAGCGCCTGAATACCTGAAAAAATTTTATTGTCACCAAGTATCTCAGACTTCGCCTACTAGATCAAACGTACAAACACCTCCAAGCAAACCATATCCCATTGAAAATCATATATCATACCAAAAATTATCTCCCACTTTTAGACATTTTTCAGCTACCATAACATCTCACAGTGAACTACAAACATATGTTCAAGCCATTCGTGATGAAAAATGGCATGAAGCCATTGAAAATAAATTGAACGCGTTGGAGCAAAATAAGACATGGATCATTACTGACTTATCCCCCGGTAAGTAAACTATTAGCTGCCGATATGTCTTTAAAATAAAGTTTAATAGTAATGAAAGTATTGAGAGATATAAATATACATTAGTTATAAAGGGATATACACAATAAGAAGGGATAGACTATCATGAAACTTTTTTCCCTGTTGCCAAACTAACTACAGTTTAATATCTCTTAGAAATAGCGGCCATCAAAGGGTAACACCTGTACCACTTTGATGTTAACAATGTCTTTCTATACGGGGGTTTAAATGAAGAGATCTATATGTAAAATCCCCCGGATACACTAAAGAAAAATTGAATCAAGTTTGTACGCTGTTAAAAAGCATATATGGCCTTAAACAGGCCTCTAGACAGTGGTACTCTAAACTATCTACATCGCTCATTACTTTTGGATTCACCCAATCCAAAGCAGATTGTAGCCTATTTATCAAAAAAGATAATCAATCCTTTACAGTGTTACTTGTATATGTTGATGACATCATAGTGGCTAGTAGTTATTTGAATCCTATTTATTCTGTTAAATTATATATTAATCGTGCCTTTAAAATTAAAGATCTCGGTATTTTACGATATTTTCTTAGGATAAAAGTTGCATGATCATTGACAGGAATCCGTATATGTCAGAGAAAATATGCACTTGATATTTTAGCAGATTCTGGTTTCCTTGGTTCCAACCCCTTAAACGCCCAATGGACCAAAATATAAAACTGAGTAAAGAAACTTGAACTGTTTTGCAAGATCCTAGCATCTACCAAAGACTGATTGACATACTCCTCTATCTAACAGTCACAAGACCCGATATATGTTACGATGTCCACATTTTAAGTCAATTCATGACTCGACCGACATCTAATCACATGAATGCAGCTTATCAAGTACTGCGATACCTGAAACAGAATCCGGGACAATGTATATTATTCTCTTTCACTTCTAATATTCAACTTTGAGCTTTTTGTGATGCAGATTGAGCTTCATGTCCTAACATTTAAAGATCTATCATTGGCTATTGCATATTCATTGGGGACACCCTTATCTCCTGAAAGTGCAATAAACAATAAGTTGTTTCTCGCTCATCCGCGGAAGCAGAATATCGATCCATGTCTATCACTTGCTGCGAACTATCTTGGCTTCACTATATCTTACTTGATTTGCGGATACCACACTCCCACGATGCTG